>JAGXOD010000025.1:7952500-7977500 GCA_020368025.1 Brachyhypopomus occidentalis | reverse complement strand
CTTGTTTGATTGGTTCTTTTGGGGCTGGATCCCTGGGACCAGCTGAGCCGAGCTCGGATCCTTTGATGAATGTGGTCATTGCACCTCTGCTCTCTCAGATCTTTTAATCAGTGACAGTTGTACAATAGGGAGAGCAGGGATCACTCTCCTTTGTGACATATGACCCTTTTACTGATTGTAATTGCAGGGGGTGTCTCGGGATGGATGACGATCAGACGACAGCTCTACAGGGACGCATAAATGCTTCTACACTTAACACATGCAGACAGACAAACCATCTGCACTAGTATACCTCACACCACTGCAGAGATCTGCCATAGCATTGCACCCTTCCCAGTAAAATGTCACACTGACATCATTAGGCATTCAGTCCAAATCTCTGACGAATCTCTGAGGATATCAAAATATCTATTGCTTAACAAGCACAGAGCACTGTCTACGCCTTCAGGGTTGTCTTTATCATAGCTCTGTACCTTCCCGGGTCTTTGGTAGTTTCTGTAGTGGGTTTATAAGCCTACATTACACCTACATAACGTTTCGCGACAACTGACTTAAACATACAAAACATTTATAAAAGCTTATTCCAACAAGCATAACTGATTCTACAAACTGGTTTGGTCAATTCTTCTTTTTTGTTTTGCCAGTTTGTTTTGGACATTAGGATGTCTTATGATGCATGAATGACATTACATTTCACAGTTCAGTATATTTTTTTATTTAGCTGTTGGTTAAATGTAATATAAGTGAGCTCTGCAGAAAGCAGAAAGTATCTTATGCATAATATTTAAGTCGTGCTATGAGGGACCTGTGTAGGTATCATGTAACCTCTCTAAACACCACCTTTCAGTAAAATGTTACCTGCTACACTAAACAAATGTATTACGAATTACTGGTTGCATGTGTGTCCATGTGTGTCCATGTGTATCTATGTGTGTCCATGTGTGTCCACGTGTGTCCACGTGTGTCCATGTGGGTGTTTGTGTAAATTATTTCCATACCTAAATGTCTTTGCAGGATCCTTGAACTTGCAGACCTGGTGAAGCATCTCAGAGCCCAGAATATTGAGAAAGACAAGAGACATGAGGCTTTGCAGGACAGTCTGGGCAGGATGGTGAGAGCGTGGGGAGTTTGGCTAGAAGGGCAGAGACGTGTCGTTCAGACGGGAGCTGTAGTCTGTACGCCCCGCTGCCATGATAAAGTCCATTGCTTCTTCCATGACTCCAGTCTGGGGACTGTGAAGTGTCAGGACTGTTCTAGAGGTCCAGAAAGACTCGTCTCTCACCTGAATGCTTCCTCTGACTGGATCTTAAAATTAGCATCATCATCATCATATAATATAACAATTCTAATAATAATTGTAATTCGATTCATAATAATAATAATAATAATAAATAATACTTATGATTGTTGTTGTTGCTGCTGTTGTTGTTATAACTGTTAAACTTTGTTAAATCTCAGGAACTGAGTCGGGCTGAGGAGAAAACTGAAAAGGCGTCGCTGCGCAGTGAGATTAGCAGACTAGAGCAGATCCTCCACATAATCCACCAGGTCAAACACACACACGCCGCGGGAACCATTAGACCTGGAGCAGTCATGGAGATGATCTAGTCTTTCTGTAGGGTTAAAAAACCTCTCTCTCTCTCTCTCTCTTTCTGTTTCTTTCTCCGTCTCTCTCTTTCTCTCCCTCTCTCTCCCTCTCTTTCACTCTCTCTCTCTCTTTTCCTCTCTCTCCCTGTCTCTCTCTCCCTCTCTCTCCCTCTCTCTCCCTCCCCCCCCTCTCTCTTCTCCACAGAGTGTACATGAGGATGGAGACACCAGTAGCTCTGAGGGCCAAGAAGAAGAGATGGCCGCCGCTCAACTCCCAGTCTCCTGTGCGCCTCACACCTCTCCTCAGTGTGACAACACTCTAATCGCTGTGCGCAGAGCTCTGACCCATCGACAGAAACAAACTCGGGTCAGTGACACTGGCGTAGAGACTTGCGCTGTCATGCTTAGAGCTGCCAGATAGCGCAACGTGACTGTTGCGGTGTAATTACGCTCTAAAGAAGACACACAGTAGGGACAAAGAAGGAAAGAAACAAAGTACATAAACTCTTTTGTTGATTGCACAACACAAAAATGTTACTCCAGACCATCACTGTTTAGCACACACACCTTAGTCAGAGTTCCCCTCATAGTGCAAAGCTGCTACATGTATTCCGTAGCAACAGTTTTTGATGAGTCATTAACAAATGTCATGGGCATGGTGTAATTACAGAGGCTTTGCATGTGTGAGAACATTTGCCTCTGATACTTTAAGCAGTTGCTGGTTGCGTATCTAGTTCTGTGAAGTATGTTAAGGTCTCCGCTGTACATCGAATGCGGTAAATGTTTGAGAGCTTGATTACTGAAGGTCTTTGGGCCGACGACTGCATGCAAGCACCTACAAGCACCTGGGAGATGGTCTGGCTCGCCGGTGGATGTACTGATGCCGGGGTTGGATGTACCATTGCCGTAAGGGGACGTGCTGATGCTGGCTCCTACCTGAGGTGCACCATTTGCACCGAAGGAACTGTGACTACAATACGGATACGGACTGGTGCTAACGGGCCGCCCAATGGAGGATGGGTTCCCTTTGAGTCTTGGTCCTCCCAAGGTTTCTTCCTATTTCCCTGCCATCTTAGGGAGTTTTTCCTTGCCACTGTTGCCTTTGGCTTGCTCATTAGGGATCTGGACCCATACAATTTGTAAAGCTGCTTTGAGACAACATGTGTTGTAAAAAGCGCTATATAAATAAAATTGACTTGACTTGACTTTGGGTTCAGGAGCTGGAGCTGCGTTGCGGGACCATGCGGGAGCACGCAGGAACCCTGCGGGACCAGCTGCTGCAGGAAGAGGCTGGACGCAGGCAGCTGGAGAACAGGGTCCAGCAGCTGGAGCAGGAGATCCAGCAGGCCCGGCGGGCCGGGGAGGAAAGCAGCCAGGACGCCCAGAGATGGCACACTTCGCTGGGCATCGTCAGCAGGTCGGCTTCCCCTCCCAACACCTGCTGGCTAGCCTGTTCTTTCTTAAGAACCGTAAATAGCCATGAATGAGAAGAACAGGAAGTGCTTTGGAGTGTGATGGGTGGAACCCTGCTGGAGTGATTTGGAGTGTTTCTGGAGGGGGCGTTGATAAGGATCTGCCTCTCCTCACACCCAACATCCTGTTTTCAGCTGGTCTGAAACGCCATCTTGAAGCGCCACGCATGAATGCCAGTCTCCTGCACCAAGGGTGATGACCCTATCACCCACCCCTCCCACTCTCACCTTCTCTGTCTATTCCCTCCCTCTCCCTCTCTTTCTCTCTCTCTCTCCTCCCTCACACCTCTAGAGAGAAGGATGAGCTGGAGAAGCAAGTATCTACCCTGCGCCGCCAGTTGGATGGTGAGCGTGTGGAGGCGGAGCTTCTGCGTAGCGCTGCCCAAGATGTCCCGAGGCAGCGGGACCTCCATCGGCAGCAGCGGGACGACCTGGAGAGGCAGCTGGCCCGTGAGCGTGAAGAGGCTGAGCGGGGGTGAGCCACTGCGTGAGGCAGGCTGTAGGCATCACCTCCACGCCCCCACCCTCCCCAACCCCCCCACCCCCGACCCCAACAAGCTCCACCCCTCCTCCGGCCCTCTGTTTGTTTACAGTCAGTATCACTAACACATGTTTTCCTCAGCATGGCCCTTGCACCAAGCCAAGACTGTGTTGTTGTTTGCAAATTCCACTGAAGAGGAAGATGCTTTGTTTCACCCGTCCTGTCGCCATGGCCTTTGTTTTGGTGTTTTTGTGACTTTTCGGGATTCTCGTTTCGGTGACTCAGTTCAGTGGGTTCTTGGGGGTTATGTGCTCTGTAGGAAGTACAAGTCACAATGTTTATGAAGGAGACGTGACCTGTGACCTCTACACTGTTTCCCTCTTGCCTAGAGGAAGGAAGATGGATTCAGGCGGTGTTTACGCAACCCTTTTCTAGTTTGTGTTTCTCTGAGTGCAATAGTTAATGTGAGAGTGTGTGTGTGTGTGAATGTTTGTTAGTGTTTGAGTGTTTGTCTATGTTTACACATGGGTTTTCTCTCACATTCTATTCCTGTATATGCAGTTTTGTGATTGTGTGTGTGTGTGTGTGTGTGTGTGTGTGTGGACATGTTCTATATAGGCAGTGGACTATTGAACAACTGAAGACTAAGCATTCTGAAGTGCGTAAAGAGTTGGTGTGTGTAACGGAGGCCCTGAACCAGCTCACACTACAGAAGGAGGTAGTAGAAGATGAGAAGGGCAGTCTAGCCCAGGCTCTCTCTAAGGTACACACACACACACACACACACACACACAGGTGTGCACACACACATGCACACACACATACAAACACACACACGCACACATGCTTACTGACTTACTCACCTCCTCACTAACTCAAGGGCATTATCCACACTGCCACATGTTCTTACACTAGAACTGTTCTCACCTGTGTCCTCCTGTATGAAATAAACTCTGGCCGCAGTCGTAAAACTGTGTTTATGCAGATTTTTATGCATTATTTATCCACTAAGTAAATAACGTTTTTTTTTTTTTTTTTTTTTTTTGCTTCCTGTCAAATTTCCAGCTCCATTGCTGAATTACTGGAACTAGTGTTTACTGTGACCTGGCGTTGGCCGAGCCGTCTTACTGATGTTGTACTGTTGGATGGTTCTTTTATACTCGAAATGCTGCGTTTGTGAGATTTTTCCTCTCGGAGTCAGAGAGCAGCTGCTCATGCGTGACGGTGGCCGGCGTAGCTCAGCTGTAGGCTCACGTGGGGCCGAGATGCCGCGTGAAAAGGGGTTGTAAAGTTTTGGTGGATTTGGAAACGCTGCTGGTGAGACTGGCGTGTCATCTAAAGCGCATGCCAGAGGGGGCGAAGACTCGTCAGCAGGGAGCAGCGGTGGGCTGGGGGACGAAAGGGAGGTCATGTGGAGATAAGGAGAACCTTCCCCGTGTCAGCAGAACCAGAACCAGAACCAGAACACACCTCCCACACAGCCAACGGGGTTCATATGGCACATGAAGTATCCATGCCAAGAAAACACATGACTGAGTTGGTGAGGAAGTACTGAGATTCAGTACGAGTGCCGGGCCAGGAAGGAATTTCCCACCATAGTATTGTATTAACCCGCAGTTTGGACTAATGCCCTTGTCCTTAAGGTGAACTATTTACAGTAACTGAACTCTGTGTTAACACGTGTAGGCGGAGGCCCAGAATGGCGAGCAGGAGGTGGTGCTCACTAAACTCCAGAACGAGGAAGCTGCGCTCAGAGACTCTTTGGCCAAGATGGCCGCCCTGACTGAGGGCCTAGCTAAGGACAAGGTGGAGCTGAATCGCATACTGCTACAGGTGTGAGACTGCTTTCTCCATCACCTTCACACCTGCCTACTTCTGAGGATTACGACGCACGTTAGGAGTCAGGCTTAATGTCCTCGAGTGTTTGCCGTAGTTCTGTCGTAGTTCTATACATCCGCCCCTTTTGTTCTAAGGCGGAGGCTGAGAAGGAGGAGCTAAGTGAGCGGAAGAGGGAGGCGGAGCATGAGCACGCAGCAGCTCGGGAGGAGCTGACACGCGTGCGGCAGGAGCTGATGGAGGTGACGGCTGAGAGGCGTGCGCTGGAGGCCTCGCGCGCTCACCTCCAGGAGGCCCACGCCGGTCTGGACGCGGAGCTGGGTCTACTGCGGAGGGAGAAGACCTCAGCTCTGGAGCAGCTTGCGCAGGTCAGCTCCTCCGGCCCGGCCCGAACACCTGGGCCGGCCCGGCGTGATTCACGGGCCCCCAGCTGCACTGCCCTGTAGCCCCGCGCCGCGCTGACAAGCCGGGGAGAGATATTGGATGCATCTGCCGCACTACTCAACACCTCTCCACCAGCACACCGAATATGAGTGTTGGCCCCAGTGTGCTTTACTGGCCTCTGAGGAGCTGGAGGGGGGAGGGGGGAGGAGACGAGGGGCCTGCGTGTGTGGAGGAGGGACAGGAGGACAGTCCAGATAGATATTACAGATCTGCAGTATTGCAGTGAGAGGACGATGAGTGAAAAGCGCAGTAAATTAGCAGCTTGAGTCTCCATGTGGAGAAGCAGTGGGAAGGGGTTTCGTTTCTCCTAAGCCTGTGTGGCAAGCTCAGACTCGCTGAATATTCCTAATGGGGTTTATCTTAATAAAATATCAGAGAGTCTTTTCTACGTTTATATTTCTGCGTGGGTGGTGAAAAATAGCCATCGTCCAAGCCACTCACCAATTATACGTTTTAAAACACTTCACTGAACATTTCTTCAGCTCTTTTACTTAAAAGATATAAAATTCAGGGTGATGGCTTAGCAGTTTGTCTAAATGTTCCTTGTGCATGATTGCACATGGATCACTGCTCCCTCAGTAAGGGACAATCTTGTGTTTCAGGACAATATTTGGAGACCTGCTGTTTGGCTGCATGCAGTATACAGTCTGGCCCGGTTCCTTTGTGGTCAGACCCAGTTCTAGTTCTGAGTACTGACACTGATTGACACATTAACAAATTCCATGGTTGTGATCTCATTTCTGATCATATCACAGTGAATATTTTGTCTGCTCATGGAGAATATTTGCATTTAATGTGACCACGGCTCAGCACACAAGTAATAGCTAAGGTTTACTAGACAGTAAAATAATTGACATACTGTGTGTGTATGTGTGTGTACATTTATGTATGTATATATGTGTGAGTACATACATGTACATGCGTTTTCAATGCGTGTTTGTGTTTGCATGTGTGTGTGTGTGTCCTTGCATGTTTGTGCGTATACTGTATGTATGTGTGTGTGTGTATTTAGGTGTGTAAGCAGAAGCAGGCAGCCTTGGAGCAGCTGACAGTGTGTCAGAGGGATGCTGGGGTCCAGTCACTGTCCCTGCAGCAGACGGGCAGAGAGCGAGAGCAGCTGGTAAAGCACAACGCCAGCCTGAGTGTGCAGCTCACCACGGAGCAGCGACGAGCCAAGTCCCTGGCCCAAGAGCTCGCCGCTCTCCGGTGAGGCGCCCGGGGTGTGTGTGTGTGTGTGTGTGTGTGTGTGTTTGCCTATTAGTCTGTGTGGCTTTAAGTTAGTGAATGTGGACTAAGTGTTTGTATTTATGTTGGATTCTGGGGCTGGCAGGCAGTGTGAAGCACCTGTGTTTGTTGCAGGGTTTCAGCAGTAATCAATAGGGCCTTTTCAGTCATTAAAGTCTTGCTAATGACTGCACGTCTCATCGTTCAGGCACTGGGGCAGCGTGAACCTTCTGTGGTCTGAGTTGCCCTCTGCTTCTGAGCAACAGTAGGGGAATGCAGGCTGCTGAAAGTGTTCAAAGGTTCATAACAGAAGATTATTATCAGATTTATTTTTCTCCTTCCCATGTGAGGATGAAGCAATTTTATGTTGGACACTGAATTAAAACCACTGTGTCTTTGAAAGTTGTCTCAATTTGAACCTCAGAAATCATAAATTCTCTCTCTCTCTCTCTCTCTCTCTCTCTCTCTCTCACACACACACACACACTCTCTCTCTCTCTCTCTCTCTTTCTCTCTATCCAAATGTCTCCCCCTTATGCCTCTGTCTCTGTCTCCCTCTGTGACTCTCTTTCTTGCTCTCTCTTGCTCTCCTTCTCTCTCTCTCTCTCTCTCTCTCTCTCTCTCTCCTGACATCCTATGTTATCCCTCAGCTCTGAGAGAGAGTCCCTTGAAGTGGCCCTGTTTGATGGGCAGGAGTTGATTTCGTCACTGGAGGCCGATGGCGCTCGGCTAGAAGGGGAGAGATCTCGTCTCCAGCAGGCTAACGAGGCTCTGACACGTGAGTGTCTCTCCGGGAGGCCCCCGTCCCCTCCAGCCGGGCTATCCGGCCACCCCGCCCTTCCAACAGCCCACGCAGGCCCCATATTTCAGCCCAGAGCTTCGCAACGGCTGGCCTGAAGGGTGAAAGGTCATCATCTCTCTCCTCAGGACCGTCCCCTCGCAGAAAGTGTCCACATTAAACACCATTTATCTGTCAGAACTGTCACTATGTGTTGTGTAATGGTGATCCAAATGAGCATTATGTTTTCACATATATACCCACTGAACTGTAACCGAGGGTCATACATTTCAGAACATTTTCCTTGAAAGTGTGTGTGTGTGTGTGTGTACAGGTGACGTGTCTCATGCCCAGAGTGAACTGGAGCAGCAGGTTTCCCAGGCCCTGCAGGAGAGACAGGTCCGGGAGGAGAGGCTGGCTCAGGAAGGACGAAACGCCCAGAACGTTCTAGCTGCTGCTCAGCTCAACCATCAGGAGCAGCTGGAAGCTGAACGCAAGAACAAGGTGACACTCTGGACGCTTATACGATGATGGACTACAAAACCCATAATGCAGTAGCTCTCCACTTCCACTACATCCAACTACTTTCCTTATCTCTAATTAGTGCTGTGAACTAAACAATGATTTCAGGTCTCATTTTATGAAACAGAGAATACAGGAAAACGTACTTACTGGTTACCATATCCAAAGCCAAATTATTACGTTATTGGACCTTTCAAATTCCTGGAGGACGAGAACGCACCCGATTCCGCCCGATCACACACGATTCCACCCGATCACACACGATCAGTTAAGTAGTGAGTCAAATGTGGTGATTAAGAGGAAGAAAAGCGATACAGTGCAGTATTGTGCTGACATGTGTTGTGTACCTGAGCTGCACAACACTCACATGTGTTGTGTTCCTGAGATGCACAACACTCACATGTGTTGTGTTCCTGAGATGCACAACACTCACCTGTGTTGTGTACCTGAGATGCACAACACTCACCTGTGTTGTGTACCTGAGATGCACAACACTCACCTGTGTTGTGTACCTGAGATGCACAACACTCACCTGTGTTGTGTACCTGAGATGCACAACACTCACCTGTGTTGTGTACCTGAGCTGTACAACACTCACCTGTGTTGTGTTCCTGAGAACACTGTGTTGTGTTCCTGTGTTGTGTACCTGAGCTGTACAACACTCACCTGTGTTGTGTAGCTGTACAACACTGACCTGTGTTGTGTTCTGAGATGCACAACACAACACTCACAACACTCACCTGTGTTGTGTTCCTGAGATGCACAACACTCACCTGTGTTGTGTTCACAACACTGAGATGCACAACACTCACCTGTGTTGTGTTCCTGAGATGTTCACAACCTGAGCTGTACAACACTCACCTGTGTTGTGTTCCTGAGATGTCACCTGTGTTGTGTTCCTGAGATGTTCACCTGTGTTGTGTGAGCTGTACAACACTCACCTGTGTTGTGTTCCTGAGATGAGCTGCACAACACTCACCTGTGTTGTGTTCCTGACCTCTACCACACTGTGTTCCTGAGATGCACAACACTCACCTGTGTTGTGTACCTGAGCTGTACAACACTCACCTGTGTTGTGTTCCTGAGCTGCACAACACTCACCTGTGTTGTGTTCCTGAGATGCACAACACTCACCTGTGTTGTGTTCCTGAGCTGCACAACACTCACCTGTGTTGTGTTCCTGAGCTGCACAACACTCACCTGTGTTGTGTACCTGAGATGCACAACACTCACCTGTGTTGTGTACCTGAGCTGTACAACACTCACCTGTGTTGTGTACCTGAGCTGTACAACACTCACCTGTGTTGTGTTCCTGAGATGCACAACACTCACCTGTGTTGTGTTCCTGAGCTGCACAACACTCACCTGTGTTGTGTTCCTGAGATGCACAACACTCACCTGTGTTGTGTGTGTGTGTGTGTGTGTGTGTGTGTGTGTGTGTGTGTGTGGTGTGTGTGTGTGGGTGTGTGTGGGCTTGGTTTTGATTGATTTGTGTGTGTGTGTGTGTGTGTGTGTGTGTTTGGATGGGGATTTGTGTGTGTGTGTGGGGGGTTTGGTTTGGGGTTTTGGTTGATTTGTGTGTGTGTGTGTGTGTGTGTGTGTGTGTGTGTGTGTGTGTGTGTGTGTGTGTGTGTGGGTGTGTGTGGGCTTGGTTTTGATTGATTTGTGTGTGTGTGTGTGTGTGTGGGTTTGGGTGGGGATTTGTGTGTGTGTGTGGGGGTTTGGTTTGGGGTTTTGGTTGATTTGTGTGTGTGTGTGTGTGTGGGTTTGGATGGGGATTTGTGTGTGTGTGTGTGGGGGGGGGGTGTGGTTTGGGGTTTTGGTTGATTTGTGTGTGTGTGTGTGTGTGTGTGGGTGTGGGTTTGGATTGTGTGTGTGTGTGGGGGGGTTTGGTTTGGGGTTTTGGTTGATTTGTGTGTGTGTGTGTGTGGGGTTTGGATGGGGATTTGTGTGTGTGTGGGGGGGTTTGGTTTGGGGTTTTGGTTGATTTGTGTGTGTGTGTGTGTGTGTGTGGGTTTGGATGGGGATTTGTGTGTGTGTGTGGGGGGGGGGGGGTTGGTTTGGGGTTTTGGTTGATTTGTGTGTGTGTGTGTGTGTGTGTGTGTGTGTGTGTGTGTGTGTGTGTGTGTGTGTGTGTGTGTGTGTGTGGGGGGGATTTGTGTGTGTGGGGGGGGGGGTGGTTTGGTTTGGGGTTTTGGTTGATTTGTGTGTGTGTGTGGGTTTGGATGGGGATTTGTGTGTGTGTGGGGGGGGGGGTTGGTTTTGGGTTTTGGTTGATTTGTGTGTGTGTGTGTGTGTGTGTGGGTTTGGATGGGGATTTGTGTGTGTGTGTGGGGGGGGTTTATTTTGGGGTTTTGGTTGATTTGTGTGTGTGTGTGTGTGTGTGTGTGGGTTTGGATGGGGATTTGTGTGTGTGTGTGGGGGGGGGTTTGGTTTGGGGTTTTGGTTGATTTGTGTGTGTGTGTGTGTGTGTGTGTGTGTGCACGGACCGTCGGCAGTGAGAAGTCTCCTGCTATTTACTGCTAGTCTTGCAGAATCTGCTCTGTGGTCCGATGGAGGTGTGAGTGTGGTTCTCCTCTGGGCCGGGCCTGACCCGGCCAGCGCTGCGTGCTTTGGCAGGTCCTCTCTGAGATGCAGATGGAAAAGACAGTCCTGACCGAGCGCATCCTCACCCTGCAGCGCACCATGGAGACCAGCGCCACAGAGACAGAGCGCATGCGCCGAGACTTCCTGAGCAAACAGCAACAGGACAAGGTGCGTGGCCCCAGCAAGCCCAGTGATTGGACATTGTTCGTCATGGAGACTTAACACATGTGCCCCGCCCCCTGTACCCTGCAGAACGCAGTGGCAGACCTGCAGGGGGAGCTGCAGCGACTGAATGCACGCTTCGAGGAGTCTCTGAGCTCTCGCGAAGTGTCGGAGAAGAGACTGAGTGAGCAGGTCAGGGATCTCTCCGTGCACAGGCTGGAAGCCCAGCGAGAGGTGAGGTCACCTGCATCTCCTCGGACGCTGTTCAGACTGGGCATTCGCTCCTTCAGTCGTTTCTATTGTCTTTACGAAGCTCTGCAGGTCAACGGGGCAAATATGTTGCATCTTGGGAGGTGTGTTTGTTTGTACTGGCTGTGGAATGGGCCTTGAAGAGACTTGTGGGAACCCAGTTTGGACCAGTTAGCGTCTCCAGTGCTGAGGAGAAGGGTTTACCACCGCGTGCTGTTGGTGTTGGCTGCTCACAGCTGCTCTCTCCCGTGCCCAGAATGACAGCGGTCAGTGCCATGCATGTTGGTGTTTGTTTAAGTCCAGACCCATGATACGTCTTATTAATCAGAACAACCCCCCTCCATTTCTGACCACTGAATAAGAGGAGGCCTCGGTACACTGTCCACTCTGCAGTTGTTGACCATTACAGCTCCGTGTGTGTGTGTGTGTGTGTGTGTGAGAGAGAGAGAGAGGAATCTTTCAGTCTGGTGGCCCTACTTTTCTCTTTCCTCATGTTTGATTATTTTTACTGATCCTCCTCTGATTTGCTCTGGTCAGACGATGACGAATGAGCATCAGCAGGGGAGGTGCTGGTGGTCAGGAGAGAGAGAGAGAGAGAGAGAGAGAGAGAGAGAGAAGAGAGGAAGGGAGAAAGAAAGAGAGGAAGGAGAGAGAGAAAGGGGGAGAGGGGGGAGGAAGAGAGAGATAAAGAGAGGAAGGGAGAGAGAGAAAAGAGGAGATGAGGCTCAGTAGGAAGACAAGTGAAACATGGTGTGCTTTAGTGATGGACTTTATCATCTTCATAAATAACCAGGTGTGCGGGCGTCTATTTCCTCCTGCCCAGAATGTTCGTCCACGTGGAGACAGACGCAGCCCCCTGTCCTCCCCCACCATACAACTGCTCCTGCTCTTCACCTCCTGTATCAGTAACCTAATCACAGGCCTGGACGCCCCCAACGCTCCTAACCCCCCCGGGCCAGAACGGAGCCGCATTCGTTCCCTCACATTCGGATTTATGTGAAGCATCTTGTGTGGGCCTGTTAATGACACACGCTCACACACACACACGGTCACACACACACACACACACACGCTCACACACATGCACTCATGCACACAGGAGTGATGGTTCTAATCAGGTTGCTGCATTTGGCAGTAGTCCGAACCTGAACTGTCTATTTTTTGTTGTTCTCTTTCTCTCTGTATCTCACTCCTTCCCTCTCTCCCTCATTCTCTCCCTCTCTCTTCCACACTATCATTCTCCATGCATCTTTCCGCCTCGCTCCCTCTCTCTCTTTCTCCCTCTTTTTCTCTTCATCGGCTTTGCTTTCTCTCCAGCAGCTCCAATATCTGTGCTGTAAAGTGTCGACTGGGTGCCAGACCGCTGCCCAAACGTGGCCCGCCCTGCCGTGTGTTCTCATAGGCACGGAGACGCAACCTGAGCAGGTCTAATGCCTGTGCCCAAGTGTCTGGCCCAGTTTCCCCCTCGCATACCCACATACCAACACCCCCCGCCACCCCCCACACTTACCCTTACCAACCTGCATCTCCCATGAGTTTACCACACGCCACAATTTGCTCTGAAAGCCTTGCTGAAGTGCAGAGCTGTGTTAGAGCTGTGTTAGAGCTGTGTGAGGGCTGTGTTAGAGCTGTGTTAGAGCTGTGTGAGGGCTGTGTGAGGGCTGTGTTAGAGCTGTGTTAGAGCTGTGTGAGGGCTGTGTTAGAGCTGTGTTAGAGCTGTGTGAGGGCTGTGTTAGAGCTGTGTTAGAGCTGTGTGAGGGCTGTGTTAGAGCTGTGTTAGAGCTGTGTTAGAGCTGTGTTAGAGCTGTGTTAGAGCTGTGTTAGAGCTGTGTGAGAGCTGTGTTAGAGCTGTGTTAGAGCTGTGTTAGAGCTGTGTGAGGGCTGTGTTAGAGCTGTGTTAGAGCTGTGTTAGAGCTGTGTGAGGGCTGTGTTAGAGCTGTGTTAGAGCTGTGTGAGGGCTGTGTTAGAGCTGTGTTAGAGCTGTGTTAGAGGGCTGTGTGTGTTAGAGCTGTGTTAGAGCTGTGTTAGGGCTGTGTTAGAGCTGTGTTAGAGCTGTGTTAGAGCTGTGTTAGAGCTGTGTTAGAGCTGTGTGAGTTAGAGCTGTGTTAGAGCTGTGTTAGAGCTGTGTTAGAGCTGTGTTAGAGCTGTGTGAGGGCTGTGTTAGGGCTGTGTTAGAGCTGTGTTAGAGCTGTGTTAGAGCTGTGTGTGTTAGAGCTGTGTGAGGGCTGTGTTAGAGCTGTGTGAGGGCTGTGTTAGAGCTGTGTGAGGGCTGTGTTAGAGCTGTGTTAGAGCTGTGTTAGAGCTGTGTGAGGGCTGTGTTAGAGCTGTGTTAGAGCTGTGTTAGAGCTGTGTTAGAGCTGTGTGAGGGCTGTGTTAGAGCTGTGTGAGGGCTGTGTTAGAGCTGTGTTAGAGCTGTGTGTTAGAGCTGTGTTAGAGCTGTGTTAGAGCTGTGTGAGGGCTGTGTTAGAGCTGTGTTAGAGCTGTGTTAGAGCTGTGTGAGGGCTGTGTTAGAGCTGTGTTAGAGCTGTGTGAGGGCTGTGTTAGAGCTGTGTTAGAGCTGTTAGTTTAGAGCTGTGTTAGAGCTGTGTTGTGTGAGGGCTGTGTTAGAGCTGTGTGAGGGCTGTGTGTGAGGGCTGTGTTAGAGCTGTGTTAGAGCTGTGTTAGAGCTGTGTGAGGGCTGTGTTAGAGCTGTGTTAGAGCTGTGTTAGAGCTGTGTGAGAGCTAGAGGGCTGTGTTAGAGGGCTGTGTGAGGGCTGTGTTAGAGCTGTGTTAGAGCTGTGTTAGAGCTGTGTTAGAGGCTGTGTGAGGGCTGTGTTAGAGCTGTGTTAGAGCTGTGTGAGGGCTGTGTTAGGGCTGTGTTAGGGCTGTGTTAGAGCTGTGTTAGAGCTGTGTTAGCTGTGTTAATGTGTTAGAGCTGTGTTAGAGCTGTGTTAGAGCTGTGTTAGGGCTGTGTTAGAGCTGTGTTAGAGCTGTGTTAGAGCTGTGTGAGGGCTGTGTGAGGGCTGTGTGAGGGCTGTGTGAGACCTGTGTGTGACCTGTGTGTGAGTCTGTGTGAGACCTGTGTGAGACATGTGTGAGAGTTGTGTGAAACCTGTGTGAGTCTATGTGAGACCTGTGTGAGACCTGTGTGAGTCTGTGTGAGACTTGTGTGAGTCTGTTTGAGACCTGTATGAGTCTGTGTGAGACCTGTGTGAGACATGTGTGAGAGTTGTGTGAAACCTGTGTGAGTCTATGTGAGACCTGTGTGAGTCTGTGAGACCTGTGTGAGACCTGTGAGTCTGTGTGAGTCTGTGTGAGACCTGTGTGAGACATGTGTGAGAGTTGTGTGAAACCTGTGTGAGTCTATGTGAGACCTGTGTGAGTCTGTGAGACCTGTGTGAGACCTGTGAGTCTGTGTGAGTCTGTGTGAGACCTGTATGAGTCTGTGTGAGACCTGTGTGAGTCTGTGTGAGACTTGTGTGAGTCTGTTTGAGACCTGTATGAGTCTGTGTGAGACCTGTGTGAGACATGTGTGAGAATTGTGTGAAACCTGTGTGAGTCTATGTGAGACCTGTGTGAGTCTGTGAGACCTGTGTGAGACCTGTGTGAGTCTGTGTGAGTCTGTGTGAGACCTGTATGAGTCTGTGTGAGACCTGTGTGAGACCTGTGTGAGTCTGTGTGAGACTTGTGTGAGTCTGTGTGAGACCTGTATGAGTCTGTGTGAGTCTGTGTGAGACCTGTGTGAGTCTGTGTGAGACCTGTATGAGTCTGTGTGAGTCTGTGTGAGACCTGTATGAGTCTGTGTGAGACCTGTATGAGTCTGTGTGAGACCTGTGTGACTCGCATGCTCAGAGCGCTGAATCGCGCAGCACAGTGGAATTTCACTAATAGCCTTTGTTTCCATTTCTTTCAACCCATGGAAAGTGGAGCAGCGGTGTCCTCAGCCCAGCAGTGCCACGTATGGAGCACAGCTGTCCACAGCTCCCCTTTCACGAGGACCAATCATACGATGATAATGCGATCTGACTTACATACCCCTCATGTGCACAATATGACCGTCTTTGAGAACATAATGGTTAACTAATTTATGAGAGAAAAAGAAACATCTACTGGGTACTTCAGAAACAACATTTGTGACACTCCCTTCTCCCTTCTCCTCTCTTCTCATCCCTTCTCCTCCCTTCTCCTCTCTTCTCATCCCTTCTCCTCCCTTTTCCTCTCCCTTCCACCCTTCTCCTCCCTTCTCCTCACTTCTCCTCCCTTCTCCTCTCTCAGGTGGAGCGCTTGCAGAGGGAGCTGGCAGAGGCGGAGGAGAGCAGAGACGTGGGGCGCAGGGAGCTGGCGGAGGCCCAGCGGGAGCTGTGGGAATGTAGCCAGGAGAGAGACGCTCGGCACAGGGAGAGTCTGGAGCTCCGGAGGGCTCTGGGAGACGAGATCAGGGAGAGGGAGTCCATCCAGGCGTCCAACCACGAGCTCCGAGCCTCCGTCAAGAGGGCTGAGAATGACAATAACAGGTCGTGTAGGCACTCACAGATGTCCCAGTCCTGGCTCGTAACCCCAAGCCAGAACTCTTTGCCCCAGGTAAAACTGCAGCAGCAGGGTGGAGGTGGGTGGAGGTGGTTGGAGCAGGAGGAGCTGCCAGCATCATTCACGCTGCCTGTAATGCAGTGGCACATTTCATGCATTATCTGGGACACCCTGTAAATTATATTTTAAGTGAGGACAGATCGCTTCCCCAGTTGAAAAGGCATCTGTCACACGGCATCACTACCGAAGAGGTTCTGGAAGTTAATGATGAAGAGAGCGGCTGCATTTGTTAAAACAACCCTAGTTAAAAGTTGTTCAAAGTGGCAGTAAATCTCAGTGTTTTGGACCCGCTGCTGGAAGAGACTTTTATAGGCGTTCTCTTTCTCTGTCAGCCCCTGGGAACATTTCAGCCTCACACGGATGTTCAGGAGGTCAGCAGTCTCTCTGACCAGCGCTGACATCTTTCCCATCTAACACTGGCATTAACCAAGCGTGGGCACCACGGCCGCAAATAACATGGTTTGTTTGCAGCCTGTGAGCCCAAGCATGTCGTGATCCACATGTGGGTCGTGACTCAGAGGAGGCTGACAGCTCAAATCCGGCCTGTGGCTCCACTACTGCTACTCACACATGGGCCCCTTTAATGCCAGTGCTACTACTGTACTACTGAACACACAGGCTCATTTAATATCACTAATACTATGAATGCACGAGGTTCAGTAACCCTCTGGGACTGGAGTTCAGAGTCATCTGTGTGTTAGAGGGTTATGTTACAGTAGCCATATCCTGGTTACTGTACTGCTTTTATAGTGCCTAGCGCACTGAATCATGAAGTAATTTGCTTTTTTCTCATTCTCTCTTCCTCCCTTACAGTCTGAAGCGATCTCTAGAGGAGAGAGAGCAGAAACTACTGGCGTTAGATGAGTGTAAGGCGTCCCTCCAGCAGGAGGCGCTAAAGCTGAGATCCAGCATGCGTGAGCTGGAGAAAGCACACCTGCAGGCTCGGCGAGAACTGCAGGATCTGCGCAGGAGGGTAAGCACAGTTGCTCATGAGCACAGCCTGAAGCCCAAAGAGACACCACAGACCAAAAACTCACTTGTGTGTGTGTGTGTGTGTGTGTGTATGTGTGTGTGTGTGTGTGTGTGTGTGTGTGTGTGTGTGTGTGTGTGTGTGTGTGTGTGTGTGTGTGTGTGTGTGTGTGTGTGTGTGTGTGTGTGTGTGTGTGTGTGTGTGTGTGTGTGTGTGTGTGTATGTGTGTGTGTGTGTGTGTGTGTGTGTGTGTGTGTGTGTGTGTGTGTGTGTGTGTGTGTGTGTGTGTGTGTGTGTGTGTGTGTGTGTGTGTGTGTGTGTGTGTGTGTGTGTGTGTGTGTGTGTGTGTGTGTGTGTGTGTGTGTGTGTGTGTGTGTGTGTGTGTGTGTGTGTGTGTGTGTGTGTGTGTGTGTGTGTGTGTGCGTATGCAGGTGAAGACCCTGGAGGGAGAGCGTAGTCAGCTGATGCAGGAGCTGAGTGAGGTGCAGACTCGCCTGGTGCAGGAGGAGCAGAGGGAGGAGCAGGGCAGGAGGGACACCTTCTCCCTCAAACAGAGACTCCTGGAGAGTGATGCAGGCAGAGAGGCGGCACTCAAGGAGGTGAGACACCCACCCTAGGGAGTGTACTGGGAGTTACAACGGAATATATATTGTGTGTGTATGTCTGTGTATTTATCATATCAAAAAATGCAAAAATATGGGCAAAAATGTCCTGACAAGAAAAGGCAAAAACATTTGTGGGCTAATTGTAGCTATATATATATATCACATACTGTATATCTATATTACATGTATCTATCACATACTGTATATCTATATTACACGTATCTATCACATACTGTATATCTATGTTACACATATATATCACATACTGTATATCTATCACACATATCTATCACATACTGTATATCTATATCACACATATCTATCACATACTGTATATCTATCACACATATCTATCACATACTGTATATCTCCATCCATCCATCCATCCATTTTCTTCCGGTTATCCGGGTCCGGGTCGCGGGGGCAGTAGCCTAAGCAAAGAGGCCCAGGTTTCCCTCTCCCCAGCCACCTCTTCCAGCTCTTCTGGGGGGATAGGTAAGAGTTGGAACGTAGATTGACCAGTAAATTGAGAGCTTTGCCTTTTGGCTCAGCTCTCTCTTCACCACAACGGTCCGGTACAGCGACCGCAATACTGCAGCCGCAGCACCGATCCGCCTGTCAATCTCTCGTTCCATCCTTCCCTCACTCGTGAACAAGAACCCGAGATACTTAAACTCCTCCACTTGAGGCAAGGACTCACTCCCGACCCAGAGAGGGCACTCCACCCTTGTCCGACTGAGTACAATGGTCTCAGTTTTAGAGGTGCTGATTCTCATCCCGTCCGTCTCGCACTCGGCTGCAAACTGATCCAGCGAGAGCTGTAGGTCCACAGCACCACATCATCTGCAAAAGAGAAGGCGTGGAATCCTGAGGCCACCAAACCGAACCCCCTCCGCCACTTGGCTACGCCGAGAAATTCTGTCCATAAAAGTTATGAACAGAACCGGTGACAAAGGGCAGCCTTGGCGGAGTCCAACTCCCACCGGAAACCAGTCTGACTTACTGCCGGCCATGCAAACCAAACTCCTGCTCCGTTTGTACAGGGACTGGATATCCCTGGAATCCCCGAGGGACACGGTCGAATGCCTTTTCCAAATCCACAAAGCACATGTGGACTGGTTGAGCAAACTCCCATGCACCCTCTAAACTCCCATGCACCCTCGCAAGGGTGAAAAGTTGGTCCAGTGTTCCACGACCAGGACGGCACCCACATTGTTCCTCTTGTAACTGAGATTCGACTATCGAACGGACTCTCTTCTCCAGAACCCCTGCATAGACCTTACCGGGGAGGCTGAGAAGTGTGATCCCCCGATAGTTGGAGCACACCGGCACCGACAACCTTGCGGCCACAGCTCCGATCTGCTGCATTGACAATAGAGGCACGGAACCAAGCCCACTCAGACTCAATGTTTCCGGCGTCCCTCGGGATGCGGTCAAAGCTTTGTCGGATGTGGGAGTTAAAGACCTTTCTGACAGGTTCCTCTGCCAGACGTTCCCAGCAAACCCTCACAGTACGTTTGGGTCTGCCAGGTCTGTCCGGCATCCTTGCCCGCCATCTGATCCAACTCACCACTAGGTGGTGATCAGTTGACAGCTCAGCTCCTATCTTTACCCGAGTGTCCAAGACACACGGTCGCAAGTTCGACGATACGATTACAAAATCGATCATCGAACTGCGACCTAAGGTGTCCTGGTGCCATGTGCACTTATGGACACCTCTGTGCTCAAACATGGTGTTCGTTATGGACAAGCTGTGACGAGCACAGAAGTCCAATAACAGAACACCACTTGGGTTCAGATCGGAGAGGCCGTTCCTCCCAATCACGCCCTTCCAGGTCCTACTGTCATTGCCCACATGAGCATTGAAGTCCCCCAGCAGAACAATGGAATCCCCAGAAGGGGCACCTTCCAGTACCCCCTCCAAGGACTCCAAGAAGGCCGGGTACTGCCATTCGGTGCATAAGCACAAACAACAGTCAGAGCCCGTTCCCTGACCCTAAGGCGCAGGGAAGCAACCCTCTTATCTACTGGGGAAAACCCCAACACATAGGCAGCGAGCCTGGGAGCTATGAGTAAGCCCACTCCAGCCCTCCGCCTTTCACCCTGGGCAACTCCAGAAAAGAATAAAGTCCAGCCTCTCTCAAGAGGATTGGTTCCAGAACCCAAACTGTGTGTGGAGGTGAGCCCAACTATATCTAGTTGGTATCTCTCAGCCTCACACACCAGCTCAGGCTCCTTCCCACCCAGAGAGGTTACGTTCCATGTCCCAAGAGCCAGCTTCAGTAACCGAGGGGCGGTGCGCCAAGGCCCCCGCCTTGGCCACCGCCCAAACCACAATGCACCGAACCCCTAGTACTACCTCTCCCACAGGTGGTGGGCCCATGGGAGAGTGAACCCATGTAATTCCTTCGGGCTGTGCCCGGCCGGGCCCCATGGGTAGAGACCCGGCCAATAGATACTGTATATTTATATTACACATATATATCACATACTGTATATCTATCACATACTGTATATCTATATCACACATATATATCACATACTGTATATCTATATTACACATATATATCACATACTGTATATCTATCATATACTGTATATCTATATTACACATATATATCACATACTGTATATCAATATTACACATATATATCACATACTGTATATCTATCACACGTATCTATCACACATATCTGTGTGTATATGTCATAGACGTGAGGCATATATGACCCCACGTCCTTTCAAGGTATAAATCAGTCTGTGTTTGTGTGCGTGTGTGTGTGTGTGTGTGCATGTGTGTACATATATGTGTGTGTGTGTATGCACATGTGTACGTGTGTGTGTGCGTCAGGTGGCAGGTCTACAGCGGAGGGTAGCCGACCTGGAGGAGACCCATCGTGTGGAGCAGGAGTCCCACCGGAGGAGGGAGGCCGAGCTGCAGGAGACCCAGCAGCAGCTGCAGGAGGAGTCGGTGCGCCTGGAGGCCCACCTACAGGAGACACAGGCCCAGCTGCAGGAGCAGAGCATGGGGCGGAGCCTGGCGGAGGGGCGGGCCTTGGGCTTGGAGGAGCAGATTGCACAGGCGGACGCCTCCCGTGCCGACCTGGAGCACAGGCTGAGTGGCCTGACCTCTGCCCTCAGGCGCACGTTTGGGGTGTGTCGCGGTGGGAGGCCGTCCACACCTGGGCCGAGAGGGCGGAGTCCGCTGCCATCCAGAGCTCGCTCTCCAGTTAAAGGTACAGGGATTGGGTCACCACCAGTTACTGTGTTACTGGGAGATACTGGGAGCTTGTACAGCTTGGGTTTGTTTCTGTGGTGTTTCTCATAGAAGGTTCTGACTTTGAGGCGTTTGTACGGCCTTCACACACACACAGGAGGACTGGGTCTGCATCTGTGTGTGTATGCAGGTGTGTGTGCATTTGCGTGTGCGGGGCCGTAAGTGAGTGTGTTTGTCTGTGGGAGGTGAGCGTGTGTCCAGGCTGGCTGAGAGTGTGCCTGCCTGTTCTCCACCCCCGGCCCATGTGGAGGAGGGCGAGCTGGATCTGGACGCGGTACAGTCCGCACTCGGCACCTTCCAGCAGGAGCTGAGAGATGCCCAGAGAGAGCGGGTATGACCCTCAGCCTAATGCCCCCCCGGTCAACGCAGTAACCTGCACAAGCCACTTTAATGCAAGCAGAAGATATGTGCACAAAAGCCCTCTGGACATGTTAATAAGGAACGTGAAAGCCTTTTATGAACGGGATTTCAGTGTGAGTTAGAGCAGAGCGAACGTACAGAAGAGCTCAGGTAGAAACCCTGAAACACCAACACAATATTCTAAAACATCTTATGCTTAAAGGAGCCCTTACATCCCAAGACTTCTGGGACCAGCCTCTGATACGTTTGTAACTTTATACATCCAGGATCAGTGTCTGTGTAGGTTCTGAACAAATATGCCTTAAATTTAGAGTGAAACAATTACACTGGAGTTTATGACTACAAAGATATGTGCCCCTCTCTCTCCCTCCTACTCTCTGTATCTCTGTATCTCTCTCTCTCTCTCTCTCTCTCTCTCTCTTATCTGCAGAATGAGGCCCAGACACTGGTGTTGACTCTAAACAGGCAGCTGACTGAGTTACAGACCAGTGTGGAAAAGACCAATGCTCAGGCACAGCAGCTAAAACACTCCATCAAAGAGCTGGAGCAAGGTAGGACCTGAACCATACAACACCCAGAAACATCTCACAGTAATGATTCTTCTACAACACCCAGAAACATCTCACAGTAACGATTCTCCTACAACACCCTGAAACATCTCACAGTAATGATTCTTCTACAACATCCAGAAACATCTCACAGTAATGATTCTCCTACAACACCCAGAAACATCTCACAGTAACGATTCTCCTACAACACCCAGAAACATCTCACAGTAATGATTCTTCTACAACACCCAGAAACATCTCACAGTAATGATTCTCCTACAACACCCAGAAACATCTCACAGTAATGATTCTTCTACAACACCCAGAAACATCTCACAGTAACGATTCTTCTACAACACCCAGAAACATCTCACAGTAACGATTCTCCTACAACACCCAGAAACATCTCACAGTAATGATTCTTCTACAACACCCAGAAACATCTCACAGTAACGATTCTCCTACAACACCCAGAAACATCTCACAGTAATGATTCTTCTACAACATCCAGAAACATCTCACAGTAATGATTCTTCTACAACACCCAGAAACATCTCACAGTAACGATTCTCCTACAACACCCAGAAACATCTCACAGTAATGATTCTTCTACAACACCCAGAAACATCTCACAGTAATGATTCTTCTACAACACCCAGAAACATCTCACAACATTCTTCTACAACACCCAGAAACATCTCACAGTAACGATTCTTCTACAACACCCAGAAACATCTCACAGTAACGATTCTCCTACAACACCCAGAAACATCTCACAGTAACGATTCTCCTACAACACCCAGAAACATCTCACAGTAATGATTCTTCTACAACACCCAGAAACATCTCACAGTAATGATTCTCCTACAACACCCAGAAACATCTCACAGTAACGATTCTCCTACAACACCCAGAAACATCTCACAGTAACGATTCTCCTACAACACCCAGAAACATCTCACAGTAATGATTCTTCTACAACACCCAGAAACATCTCACAGTAATGATTCTTCTACAACACCCAGAAACATCTCACAGTAATGATTCTTCTACAACACCCAGAAACATCTTGCCATTTTTCTTGAACTTTGTGTGCGTGTGTGTGTGTGTGTGTGTGTGCATGTGCGTAGGGAAGCGTGACTTAGAGGAGCGATTAGAGGGGGCCCGGGCCTCCCTCTCACTGCAGGAGGAAGCAGTTCGCAGTGGAGATAGAGAGAAGAGGATCATGGGAGAGGAGCTGTCCAGGCTGAAGAGCAGACTGCAGGCAGCAGAGGCAGAGATGAAAGCCCTACAGGTAACATTGCCCACCATTACACACACAAACACCGACTGTTTCATTCTAATAAGGTTGAAATGAGCAGATGGCACTACATGGCAGTGTATTCAACTACAGTGACTACAGTGAGCACTACAGCGTGTACAAAAGTATATACTACCGTGTGTACTACATTGTGTACCACAGTGAATACTGCAGTGTGTGCTACAGTGTATACTACAATGTATAATACAGTGTGTGCTACTGTGTGTACTATAATGTATACTAAAGTGTATACTACTGTGTGTGCTACTGTGTGTACTATAATGTATACTAAAGTGTATACTACTGTGTGTGCTACTGTGTGTACTATAATGTATACTAAAGTGTATACTACTGTGTGTGCTACTGTGTGTACTATAATGTATACTAAAGTGTATACTACTGTGTGTGCTACTGTGGTACTATAATGTATACTAAAGTGTATACTACTGTGTGTGCTACTGTGTGTACTATAATGTATACTAAAGTGTATACTACTGTGTGTGCTACTGTGTGTACTATAATAATATACTAAAGTGTATACTACTGTGTGTGCTACTGTGTGTACTATAATGTATACTAAAGTGTATACTACTGTGTGTGCTACTGTGTGTACTATAATGTATATACTAAAGTGTATGTGTACTATAATGTATACTAAAGTGTATACTACTGTGTGTGCTACTGTGTGTACTATAATGTATACTAAAGTGTATACTACTGTGTGTGCTACTGTGTGTACTATAATGTATACTAAAGTGTATACTACTGTGTGTGCTACTGTGTGTACTATAATGTATACTAAAGTGTATACTACTGTGTGTGCTACTGTGTGTACTATAATGTATACTAAAGTGTATACTACTGTGTGTGTGCTACTGTGTGTACTATAATGTATACTAAAGTGTATACTACTGTGTGTGCTACTGTGTGTACTATAATGTATACTAAAGTGTATACTACTGTGTGTGCTACTGTGTGTGCTACTGTGTGTACTATAATGTATAGTATGTGTGTGTGTGTGTGTGTGTGTGTGTGTGTGCAGGACAGGCTGCAGCGGGCGGAGGCGTCTGCGGAGGGGCTGGGTGTGGAGTGCAGGAGGCTGACGGAGGCCAGGGAGGTTGTGGAGGCGCAGGCCTCCAGGCTGGAGCTCAGCCACAGGAGCCTGGAGGGCGAGCTGCACCGCGGGCACCTCCGCACGGCCGAGCTGGAGGCGGAGCGTCACTCCCTGAAGGAGAGAGCAGCCAGCCTGGGGAGGGAGCTGGCGGAGGCTGAGGAGACCAATGCCCTGCTGAAGGTGTGTGTGTGTGTGTGTGTGTGTGTGTGTGTGTGTGTGTGTGTGTGTGTGTGTGTGTGTGTGTGTGTGCGTGGGTATGTGTGTGTGTGTGTGTGTGTGTGTGTGTGTGTGTGTGTGTGTGTGTGTGTGTGTGTGTGTGTGTGTGTGTGTGTGTGTGTGTGTGTGTGTGTGTGTGTGGGTATATATGTGTGTGTGTGTGTGTGTGTGTGTGTTATTCTCTTTAGCAGGGGTGGACAAGTTCAGGCTTTTAAAATACAATTCTGGCCATGAGTTTGCAGTTCATTTTAGTAGTTTATTCACCTTGTTGATTTAATTAGAAAGGCCAGACAACTGGGACAACTGGGACAACTGGGACCAAACTGGGACCAAACTGGCAAGGACATTTGTTTCCTAATGCTGAACTGTCCACCTCCGCTCATTAGTCTGGAACCGAGACCCCATGGGAAGTGCTCGGGTGGGGTCGCACGTTCCGTAGATCGGAAGGTGTCCGGCAGCTTTACAGCAGAGGCACCGATTCGCCGATGTCTGCGTTGCAGGTGGAGGGCGACAGGTGGGCGGCGGCTGCGGCCCGTGCGGAGGTGCAGGAGGCGGAGCTTCGTGAGAGGCTGCGGACCACGGCGGCGGCTCTGAGTGACAGCAGCGGCATGGCGGGGGCGGCACAGGAGCAGGCCGCACAGCTACAGAACGCCCTGGGTACCTGTGAGCATGACCGCACGGCACTACAGGTGAGGGGGGGCGT
>JAGXOD010000025.1:7915000-7947500 GCA_020368025.1 Brachyhypopomus occidentalis | reverse complement strand
CAGACTAATGGTGAGACCCACACTAAAGGTGAGAGAGACCCACACTAATGGTGAGACACACACTAAACAGAAAATGTGATAGAAAATGAGACAGACAGAAAGACAGAGAGATTGGGGGAGGGAGGTTAGGGAGGGAGGGAGATTAATTTAAATACTCTGAGTGGATTAATCAGTATGCCAACACCTGAATCGCTGTTCCAGTGAAATCTGAGAAATGAAAAATATACTCCATTAAATTTCCATTTCCCCTCTAAGCTTCCTTCACACTTTGGATGCGGCGTACGGAGTTGGCCAGCATCTCCGCAGTGGAGTGACGGGAGGACGTGTGTGTGTCTTCGTTTGTGTACAGACCCAGCTCTCGCACCTGGAGCAGACGCAGACACAGCGCCTCCTAGAGGAGGCAGCACGTCACAGGCGCGAGCTGGAGCTGGAGACAGAGCGTCTGCGGGGGGTCCAGCAGCAGGCAGAGAGGGGCCTGGAGGTGCGGGAGAAGGCCCAGCGCCAGAGAGTCCGCTGCCTGGAGGAGCAGGTGAGCAGGGCTGGGGGAGGCACAGGTTCAGCCCACTGACCCACCAGGGGGACCCTCACCCCACTGACCCCCCAGGGGACCCTCACCCCACTGACCCACCACAAGGACCCTCACCCCACTGACCCACCAGGGGGACCCTCACCCCACTGACCCCCCAGGGGGACCCTCACCCCACTGACCCACCACAGGGAGATTCACCCCACTGACCCCCCAAGGGGACCCTCACCCCACTGACCCACCACAAGGACCCTCACCCCACTGACCCACCACAGGGAGATTCACCCCACTGACCCCCCAAGGGGACCCTCACCCCACTGACCCACCAGGGGGACCCTCACCCCACTGACCCCCCAGGGGGACCCTCACCCCACTGACCCACCACAGGAGATTCACCCCACTGACCCCCCAGGGGACCCTCACCCCACTGACCCACCACAAGGACCCTCACCCCACTGACCCACCACAGGGAGATTCACCCCACTGACCCCCCAAGGGGACCCTCACCCCACTGACCCACCACAAGGACCCTCACCCCACTGACCCACCAGGGGGATTCACCCCACTGACCCCCCAGGGGGACCCTCACCCCACTGACCCACCAGGGGGACCCTCACCCCACTGACCCCCCAGGGGGACCCTCACCCCACTGACCCACCACAGGGAGATTCACCCCACTGACCCCCCAAGGGGACCCTCACCCCACTGACCCACCACAAGGACCCTCACCCCACTGACCCACCACAGGGAGATTCACCCCACTGACCCCCCAAGGGGACCCTCACCCCACTGACCCACCACAAGGACCCTCACCCCACTGACCCCCCAGGGGGACCCTCACCCCACTGACCCACCACAGGGAGATTCACCCCACTGACCCCCCAAGGGGACCCTCACCCCACTGACCCACCACAAGGACCCTCACCCCACTGACCCACCACAGGGAGATTCACCCCACTGACCCCCCCAAGGGGACCCTCACCCCACTGACCCACCACAAGGACCCTCACCCCACTGACCCACCAGGGGGGATTCACCCCACTGACCCCCCAGGGGGACCCTCACCCCACTGACCCACCAGGAGGACTCTCACCCCCCATAGAAATACAGCTGAGCGGGTGTGTTGTGTAGTGTGTCAGATGTCTATCCTGCTCCTACAAACACAAATACACTTATAATAAGGTCGATAATTAACTGATAAGTTGAATCAGCTGTGTGAAATCATGAAAAGCAATAAAATCCACAAAACTGTGAAGGCTTTATAAGCTGTAGTTGTACGTGTGTGTGTGTGTGTGTCAGGTGTGCACACTGAAGGAGCAGCTGGAGCAGGAGATGCGGAGGAGACAGACCTACCTGAGCCAGATGCTGCGGCCCACTGTGGAGCCCTGAAGCCCCCCCCCACACACGCACGCACGCACACATACACACACACACGCACGCACGCACACATACACACACACACACACACACACACACACACACACACACGCACGCACGCATGCACGCACGCACGCACACATACACACATACACGCACACACACACGCACGCACGCACGCACGCACACACACACACACACACACACACACACACACACACACACACACACACACACACACACACACACACACACACACACACACACACACACGCACACACACACACACACACACACACACACACACACACACACACACACACGCACGCACACACACACACACACACACACACACACACATACACACACACGCACGCACGCACATACGCACGCACGCACACATACACATACACATGCACGCACACACACACGCACGCACACACACACACACACACATTCATATGCATGCACACAGACACACATGCACATACATACCCAAACACACACACACACGCACATGCATGCAAACACGCACAAGCACACACGCACACGCAAACATACACACACGTGTGCACTCGCTGTGTCGTCTCTCTTCCTTCTCACTGCTGGAGCCATGCCAACACAGCTCAGGGCAGCTACTCATGCAAACCTCGTTCAACACACACACACACACACGTGAACACAAATGCACCTTGACACAAAGAAGATGAAATGACTCAGAGAATTGTTGGAGTACGTGAACCTAAATCCCTGCGGTAATCTCGATCCACACCATAAAAAACCCAACAGAAACAAAGAGGCCACTGTTTCCCCAACACAGCACACGCCAAACTGGGTTACGGATGCCGTGTCCCTCTGTCCCTCCCCCATAGTAATCAGTACAATGTGGGGATGGCAGACCCCACCTTACCTCTCCCACACACTCCCTCACACATCCCTATAAGCTACACACACACGCACACCCATACACACACACACACACATGTACACCTTTGTCGATTGTGTGGTGCGTCATCTGTTTAATGACTTTACTGTATGGAACAGCATCATGTATTATGGGGTGTTTTCATCTGCAGGAGATGCCCAGCGTACACAGGGAAGATCTTAAGTGTTTACTGCAGATGAATTCACTGTGATTTTTAGTGTCACTTCCAATTGTTTTGTGTTGATTGTCAGTTTGTCAGTTTGTCATGATTGATTATAATCATCTTGCTGTTTAATTCACAAACTTTCAGTCTAATCTTTTGTGAATAATTAAGAAAAAAGTGACTTTTTCATTGTCCCTCTATGGAATGATTTTTATAAACTAATAAAACCAAACTAAGCAGTGGCTCAGGTGTCAGACGGGTGGGCGCAGTTTGAAGAGTTTGAAGAGTTTGAAGAGTTTGAAGAGTTTCTTTATTTGCTTTGGCATTGACATGTGGATAATTACTCTAGCTTGTTTGCAAACAACTTAAAACTGCCTCAAAAGTTCCCTTGTGACAAGTTGACTCCAGGATTTCATTTTGTATTACTAATAACCCTCTTTGTCAAAGTGTTTTTTTTCTAACCCTCTGTATCTATTGCCAAGACTCTTAGTATAAGAACCTTCATATAGGGATTATTGCTTGATACTGTCTGTGGTCCAGAGGTCATTTGTCTTGGCTCTAAGCAGGCCTGGTTCATATGGCTTTGAAATTAGACATATCATGCTCTGTATGATGAATTCACTTGGGATATTGATTTTCAGGAAAATGAAAAAGCTTACAGTAACGCAGAGCAGAGAGTTGCTGTATGTGGGGTGTCTCTTTGAACCAGCCGGAGAGGCGCTGGATTCATATTGTGTGATTGTCGTTCTCCTAGTGTTGCTCCTCTATGCCTATGAGGCATACGCTGCCCTGTGTGTTGCTCCTCTATGCCTATGAGGCATACGCTGCCCTGTGTGTTGCTCCTCTATGCCTATGAGGCATACGCTGCCCTGTGTGTTGCTCCTCTATGCCTATGAGGCATACGCTGCCCTATGTGTTGCTCAGCTGTGGAGTCAAATAGCTTTCCATAGCACAAGCAAAAGCGAATGCCCTGTCAGTCTCTTTAATGCGCTCCTTTGATTACCATAGCACCGCCCACTGCTTATCCAGTTACCAGCCTCCTCCGCACCATTGGCTGCATGTGCCTAATTATGCGAAGTAGTGAATCCCTGGGGGGGAGGGGCAGGTTCTGAAAGAACCCCTTTGGCAGGCAGTATAGAGGTTTTATTGAGGATATTTCTAAGCTAGCCATCAGGGACCAAATTGCTGGATTGTAAAAAAAAAAAAAAAAAAAAAAAGCAAAATCGCTCGTTCTCCCTCTCTCTTTCTTTCTCTCCCCCACTCTCTCTCTCTCTCTCTTTCTCTCTCTTTCTCCTTACTCTCTCTCCTTCTCTCCCTCTCTCTTTCTTTCTCCCTCTCCCCCACTCTCTCTCACCTTCTCTCCCTCTCTCTTTCTTTCTCCCTCTCCCCCACTCTCTCTCTCTCTCCTTCTCTCCCTCACTCACTCAGTTCATTTCAGTGTGCAGTGCGGAACGCTCCAGTACCCAGAGGCACGCAGAGTGCGAGGGATCCTCCTCTCCAGCGTAAAGAGGCAGCCGCACTTACACAGGCAAGATCAGCTCCCAGGGCAGAGAGAGAGGGAGAGAGAGAGAGAGAGAGAGAGGGAGAGAGGGAGAGACAGACTTGAGATAAATACAGGAGCACTGAAAGAGGACGTGGTTCAGGAGCTGGAGAGCCTGGTCTTCCCCCAGCAGGGTGACCGGCGTCCCTGTGCTCTGATCTCTCCATCCCTGTGTACTGGGGGTCATGGGCTGCCCACGGGGGCTGATGCCCAGCCTGTGTGCCCTGCTCTGGCTGTGCGTGCCGGGTCGCGTGGAACCTGCTGTGCCTCTGGAGGACTTCTACCCGTTCGGTGAGGAGCGTGGGGACTCTCAGACTGTCAGGCAGGATGACGGAGGCTCCGGACTGGTGGGGATCTCCGTGGCTTTCCCCTTCTTTGGAGATCGGCACACGGGGCTCTATGTAAGTTATGGAATGTGTGTGTGTGGTGTGTGTATGTGTGTGTGTGCGTAAAACTAAGTCAGAGAGAGTCAAGCAATAGAATCAGCTCTTTCATTCAGCGGTTTTATTGGTGTATGTGTGCGGGTGCATGTGTGTGTGTTTGTGTGTGTGGGTGCGTGGATGTGTGTGCACGTGTGTGTGTCAGAGGCATGTTGTGTTCATTGGGATTTGTGCTTGGGAATTGGATACTTCGATATACTATGCATGAAGTCTGCATGTCACACATACGTGCACACACTCACACACACACACACATTCGCATACATACACGTGCACATACACACACAAGCGAGTGCACGGTGGCGAGGTCATGCTGGCTGTTCCGTACACACACACTGTGGTTGGAGAAGGGGGAGACTGTACAGATGTGTGGCACACATAAGCCAAAAGAGAAGACAAGCACAGGTAGAGGGAGCACACACACACACACACACACACTCCTCCGCAAACTCCAGTTTTGTAAATCAACACCACCTGTCACACCACAGCATCCCGTACCCCCCCCCCTACACCCCCTCCCCAGAACCCACGCTGTCATACCTCTGCCCCCCCTCCCCAAACACCCAGCCAGGTGCGGCTCAGGGTACCATGGCAACAGTGGGCAGAGTTAGAAAGCTCCGCTCCCACGGCGGGAGGAGTGAGGTCACAGTCCCAAAGCAGCGGGACGAGGCAGGCATGCCATGACAACGGCACATGCCACGACAACGGCACATGCCACGACAACGGCACATGCCACGACAACGGCACATGCCATGACAACGGCACATGCCATCCAAACAACCGCACGCCTGACACTTCCAACACACTTCCACTGCCTAGATTAGATTTCTGTTTGGATCTAACTGGAAATAATGAAGTCAGTTGGATCTGTGTCTCGACAAACGGAGCCAGCTGAAATAGTGTAAGGTTTTCTTTGTGTGTGTTCTTTGTGTGTGTGTGTGTGTGTGTGTGTGAGCGTGATCAAGAAACACAGGCATGCCTGATTGCGTGAGCATTGATGTGTGTTCATGTGTGACCCTAAGTGGCATCTCATATATCAGAGAGTGATGTTAATATTAATGTGAGTTGTATGGGAGACGAGATGAGACATGTTGAGATTTGAGATCACAGTGGTGGTGCTGTGCAGGAACACAGACACTGGTGCTCCGAGCTCCGTGTGGTGGGGGGGCTCGTCTCTAACACACCATGGCAGCGTCCCTGTGCAGGGAGGTTACCGCAGGTCAATTGCAACCAGACTGTAGTCCGGAGTGCAGGCACAAATGTGTAGGTCAGGTGCAGCGTCGGCCGACTCCTGAGTTCTGGAGGTGTTCCCAACACATCCGGCACCACCCTGACCTGGACCCTGACCTCCGGCTGGATGCCGCCGCTGTGCCGATCTTTGCCGTGAGAAAGCGGTGCGGAGCAGAGGCACGTCCACAGGCACATGTTCGCATGGCTAATTCCTTTCCGGGGGGCATTCCAAGCCTCTCGGCCAGAGCAACAGAAAAGCTCTTGAACCAAACCATTTGAGGCGGTTCTTGAGATCTGTCTCATGGTGTTACTGTAAGGGCGTCCCTAAGGCATATGGAAGGATCCAGGGCTGCTTGATTTTCCTGAAACCTCTGATGCTCCCACATTCTTCTCGATCTGTGTGTGTGTGTGTGTGTGTGTGCGTGCGTGTGTGTGTGTGTGTGTGTGTGTGTGTGTGTTTACTGCAGTACCAGGCTCTGGAGGAACACGGTCCCCTCGTTCCAGCTCACACCAGCTTCCCTCTTCCCTTCTACACTCTCCTCACCTCCATCAACCCTCTTCACATGCCTCCTCTCCCCTCCACCCTCTCCACCCCTCTCCACACCTTCCACCCTCTCCACCCCTCTCCACCCGTCTCCACCCCTCTCCACACCCTCCACCCCTCCCCACCCCCTCAACCCCTCTCCACCCCTCTCCACCTGTCTCCATCCCTCTCCACCCCTCTCCACACCCTCCACCCCTCCCCACCCCCTCAACCCCTCTCAACCCCTCTCCACCCCTCTCCACAGGCTACGTTTGTGCTCCTTTGCCAAAGCCACTGCATCTCCACGGCTGCTGTTTGTTTTGGTTTTTGCTCTGGGAGTCTTCACATGTTGCTGAGACCCTCCCCCCACCCCACAGCACCACCCATGCCCCCACCCGCACTCCCAAACTTGTATCTTCCTCCTCCCCCTCAGATAATGAGTGCAGGGGTCTTCCCTCTGGACCCGTTCAGCTTCTCAGCTGTGCAGAGCCGAGATCCCTTTAACAGAACACAGATGCATCTGCAAAGTGTCTCAGGAAAGCCAAACAACGCAGGCTGTCGAATAACTAATCTCACAAACGGCCAGGAGTGAGAGAGAGGAGTGAATAGAGTGAGAGGAGTGAATAGAGTGAGAGGAGTGAGTAGAGTGAGAGGAGTGAGAGGAGAGAGGAGTGAGTGGAGTGAGAGGAGAGAGATGTGTGAGAGGAGTGAGATGAGAGTGGAGTGAGAGGAGTGAGATGAGAGAGAGGAGTGAGATGAGAGAGAGGAGTGAGATGAGAGAGAGGAGTGAGTGGAGAGAGGGGAGTGAGAGGGGTGAGTGGAGTGAGAGGAGTGAGTGGAGTGAGAGGAGCAGGAGAATCTGAGAGACAGTTTTGCACAGAGTTGTGCAGCAGATGTAAAGGTAGAGCTTGTGATTAAAGGACGCAGAGCAGGGGGAGGTCAGAGGACAGTGGGCAGCACTGTGAAAAGGTCAGAGCAGTTCCCAGAACCCATCAGAGATGGTGGTGTCCGCAGGAGGAAGGTCACTAGTGTGATGTTTACCAGGAGGGGTCCTTCTCCCCAGGGGAGAAGTGTGGAAACAGAAGCGAGGACTCGGCCCAGGGGGACCGGCAGCAAGGCGGTGCGGCACACTCCACACTCCACACCCCACACTCTACACTCCACACCCCACACCCCACACTCTACACTCCACACCCCACACTCTACACTCCACACCCCACACTCCACACTCCACACTACACACTCCACACCCCACACTACCAACACTCCACACCCCACACTCCACACCCCACACTCTACACCCCACACCCCACACTCCACACTACCAACACCCCACACCCCACACTACCAACACTCCACACTCCACACTACCAACACCCCACACTACCAACACTCCACACCCCACACTACCAACACTCCACACACACCCACACCCCACACTCCACACCCCACACCCCACACTCCACACCCCACACTCCACACCCAACACTCCACACCCTGCACTCCACACCCTGCACTCCACACCTCACACCCAACACTCCACACCCCACACTCCACACCCAACACACCACACCCCACACCCCACACTCCACACCCCACACTCCACACCCCACACCCCACACTACACACCCCACACTCCACACTACACACCCCACACTACACACCCCACACTACACACTCCACACTACACACCCCACACCCCACACACCACACCCCACACCCCACACTACACACCCCACACCCACACACCCCACACTCCACACACATCTGCTAAAGCTCATCCGCCACTTCAGCACTTCAGTGTTTGCGCAACAGATATTTTTTATTTTTCTCTCTCAGTCTGCGTGTGTGTGTGTGTGTGTGTGTGTTTTGGCCTCACTTAAGTGGTGCAAATATTACTGTAACAGAGTGTGAATGCATATGTGTGTGTACATGGGTGTATACGAGGCTGGGTACACAGCCTTGTCATGCATGTCATCTCCAAGTGACACTAGACTCAGTGTTTCTAACGTGCTGCTGATTCAGAAGGTCATACACTCACAAACACGTTCACAGACACGCTCACAGACACGCTCACAGACACGCTCAGAAACACACTCACAGAACACACTCACAAACACGCTCAGAAACACACTCACAGACACGCTCACAGACACGCTCACAGACACGCTCAAAAACACACTCACAAACACGCTCAGAAACACACTCACAAACACACTCACAAACACGCTCAGAAACACACACTCACAGACACGCTCACAGACACGTTCACAGACACGCTCACAGACACGCTCAGAAACACACTCACAAACACGCTCAGAAACACACACTCACAGACACACTCACAAACACGCTCACAGACACACTCACAAACACGCTCACAGACACGCTCACAGACACACTCACAAACACGCTCAGACACACACTCACAGACACGCTCAGAAACACACTCACAAACACGCTCAGAAACACACACTCACAGACACACGCTCACAAACACGCTCAGAAACACACTCACAAACACACTCACAGACACACTCACAGACACACACTCACAAACATACTCACAGACACACTCACAGACACACACTCACAAACACACACTCACAGACACGCTCACAGACACGCTCACAGACACGCTCACAGACACGCTCAGACACACACTCACAGACACGCTCAGACACACACTCACAAACACACTCACATACACGCTCAGAAGCACACTCACAGACACGCTCAGAAACACACTCACAGACACGCTCAGAAACACACTCACAGACACGCTCAGAAACACACTCAGACACACACTCACAGACATGCTCAGACACACACTCAGACACACACTCACAGACATGCTCAGACACACACTCACAAACACGCTCACAAACACACTCACAGACACACACTCACAAACACACTCACAGACACGCTCAGAAACACACTCACAGACACACACTCACAAACACTCACAGACACGCTCAGAAACACACTCAGACACACACTCACAGACATGCTCAGACACACGCTCACAGACACGCTCACAGACACACACTCACAGACACACACTCACAGACACGCACTCACAGACACGCACTCACAGACACGCAATCACAGACACACGCTCAGACACACACTCACAAACACACGCTCACAGACACGCTCAGACACACACTCACAAACACACTCACAAACACACTCACAAACACACTCACTGTTACGGCCCCTCCTTTTTCTTTAATTTTATTTCCAATATTTTGCTCCACAGTCTAGGCCACAGGAGGAACAGCAACATGAAATGTGGTGAATGCATTAAAATGGAAGCAAAGAGAATATGTTCACACAAATCATTTGGACACCACTAATCAAAGCCAATGAATATTTCTCTCTTTTAATAACCAACACTCATCCTGTGCAACAGGTAGGGAAGTAACTGGGCAAGAGCGGCACTCAAGTAAACAAACAAACAAACATTAATAAAAAGAAAAACTAACCTAACATACCTCTATCCCCCTACCAGAACAAACAAAGCTCCTAACTACACTTACCTACATAAATAAATAAACCAAACATACATAATTAGCCCCTTGTCTAGTGAAGCTTAACAATATCCAGCTGACCATGATGCACAATGTAGAGGGCGCCCCATCTTACCTGCCCAGTTTACCCAGTTTTTACAATTGTGACAAACAGATGCTGTATAGTTAAGATCTCGCTCATATGAAGCCAAAATCAGCTCTCTTCTCTCGCAGACCAAACAGTAGCTCCGCCTCCGGTATTCCTCCAACAGCAATTTTGGAGGAATTGGGCATTCCATTGGGCAGTTGGTCCGTCCACAGGTGTTGGAAATAATTAGTAAGAAATCAACAGTTATTAGTGAATAACTTGAAGGCTTCTCAAGGAGCCGTAACACTCACAAACTCGCTCACAGACACGCTCAGACACACACTCACAGACACGCTCACAGACACGCTCAGACACACACTCACAGACACGCTCAGACACACACACTCACAGACACACTCACAGACACGCTCAGACACACACTCACACACACACGCTCACAGACACGCACACACACACACACACACACACGCTCACAGACACGCTCAGACACACACTCACACACACACACACACACAGACACACACTCACAGACACGCTCACAGACACGCTCAGACACACTCACAGACACGCTTACAGACACACTCACAGACACGCTCACAGACACGCTCAGGCACACACACTCACAGACACGCTCACAGACACGCTCAGGCACACACTCACAGACACGCTCACAGACACGCTCAGACACACACTCACAGACACGCTCACAGACACGCTCAGACACACTCACAGACACGCTTACAGACACGCTCAGACACACACTCACAAACACGCTCAGAAATTCATTTTCCACTGCGGAGCAGTAGAGCCAGGGGCAGTTTATTACCAGGAGACATGGCAGGTATGAGCTGTGTTGTGGGTATGTGGAGGTAGCAGGTGTGTGACGGGGCCGTGTGACGGGGCCGTGTGACGGGGCCGTGTGACGGGGGGGCAGAGTGACGGAGCAGAGTGACGGAGCTCGCTGGTACTCACCGCTCCCTCCACTGGCTTATTGGAGCTCTGATTAAGAGGATGGGTGAAAGAGGAGAATGAGAGGAGAATGAGAGGAGAGTGAGAGGAGAGTGAAAGGAGAGTGAGAGCACCCCTCTGAGCGAGGAACATCCAGAGTTAGAGCTGATCTTTTATTTTGGGGTGATTTGTTTTGGCCTGACTCTTCCCAGATGACGGTTTATTTTAGTCTGTAAATTATTCGGTTCCAAAGAAAACTCGCCTATGAGCCGGCAAAGATTTCCCAAAAAACAACATGGGAGTAGATGAGTGTGGAGTGACACTTCGTAAGTGTGCAGATGTGCATGTCTGCGTGGGCGTGTGTGTGTGTGTGCGCATGTGCACGCTGGTGTGTGTGTGTGTGTGTGTACCCAGTGGGAATGCTAAATTGATGACATCCGACTTCTACAATCCCAGTGCTAGGTTTTCAGGTCGGCCTGTCCCATCCTAGCTAGCCTGCCGTTTCAGGCCAACCAGTGTTGGCTCTCACTCCAAGGCTCTGGTTATGTCCAATTACTCTGTCCTATATTTAATAAGATACTTTGACACAGAAGGAAAACAGCTCATTCAACCTCTTCCAGATGCTTGGGGAGATCAGAGCCATTGGCAGCTTTACAGCACAGCCCAGCAATCCCTCATTTAGATCTCAGCAAACATCGCCCTGCTAATTTAAACTTGAGGTGGAAGGATCCATACCCATCACCCCCAGCACTGCTTCACCATCAGCTAGGGCCACTGATCAACTCTGCCTGTTTACCACGTGGACACAGTAAGAGGATTCAGAGCCTCCTGTTCTGAACGCTACAGACAGGAATGATCCCAGCTAAAGCTTTGCATCCTGCCCTGCTAACAAGCATATGGCTCTTTGGCGTGTGTCTTGGTCAGGACCTGCACTTGCACACACTCTGTCTTTTGTTTCTTTTCTCATTCTCTTCCTCCCCTGTCTCTTTCTGTCATCCCTTCCTCTATCTCTTGCTCTACTTTCCTTCTCCCCCTTCCTCCCATTTTTCTCTCAATCTGTTTCTTTTCCATTCTCACCATCTTGCTACTTACCTCTCCATCTCTTCTTCTCCCTCTCCCTTTCTCTCTCTCCCTCTGTCTCTCTCTCTCTTTTTCTCTCTCCTTCTCTCCTTCCCTGCCTTTCTCTCTCTCTTCCTCTCTCCTCTTTATCTCCCTCCCTTTCTCTCTCTCTTCTTCTCTCCTTCTCTTTCCCTCTCTCTCCCTCTCTCCTCTTTCTCTCCCTCCCTTTCTTTCTTTCTTTCTCTCTCTCACTGGCACTCTCTTCCTCTCTCCTTCTCTTTCCCTCTCTCCCTCTCTTTCTCTCTCTCCCTCCCCCTCCCTCCCCATCTCTCTCTCCCTCCCTCCCCCTCCCTCCCCATCTCTCTCTCTCTCCCTCTCTCCCCCTATCTCTCTCTCTCCCTCCCTCCCCCCCTCTCTCTCCCTCCCCCCCCCCCCCTCCCTCCCCCTCTCTCTCTCCCTCTCTCCCTCTCTCCCTCCCTCCCCCTGTCTCTCTCTCTCCCTCTCTCTCTCTCTCTCTCTCTCTCTCTCAGGACTCCTCTGTTTGGCCTTGGCTCTGTGGCCCTACAGTCAGTGCTGTGTTCTCTGGGTCAGCCAGTGTCATCTGTAGCGTGCTGCTGTAGTGGGTCAACCCAGCGCCACCCTCCAGCCAAACTAAACTTCCTCTGCTGTTTTTACAGCTCCATCCTCCCAATTATGGTTTCCATACGAGCAGGGAGGAGCGAGGAAGCGCTACGCATCGCCTGTAGCGTTCATCGCCTGTAGCCTGTAGCGTTGTAGCGTTCACCGCCTGTAGCATTCATCGCCTGTAGCATTCATCGCCTGTAGCGTTCATCGCCTGTAGCGTTCACCGCCTGTAGCATTCATCGCCTGTAGCATTCATCACCTGTAACGTTCATCGCCTGTAGCGTTCATCTCCTGTAGCGTTCCTGTAGCGTTCATCGCCTGTAGCATTCACCCTGTAGCATCTCAGCATTCATCGCCTTGCATTCATCACCTGTAGGAATCTCCTGTAGCGTTCACCGACAAACCAGTGTGATAACGTAGGTGGCCAGGAGAACAGGTGTGATAGGAGATAAGAGACGAGTTGGAGAAGGTGGAGGCAGCAGAGTTGCATTGTGGGTACTATACACCCATCAGGCCGAACTAGTCCGGCCCCGTCCCACCTGTACCACCCCTGTCCCTCAAACATGCAGTAGCTTGGCCTTCTGCAGGAAGATGATTTATCCCTGAGATTCCTTCATCTCCATTTTACATCTATAATAAATTATCCTTTGGCACTGTGCAGTGTAAGGCATGTGTGTGAGCGTGTGTGTGCGTGTGTGAGCGTGTGTGTGTGTGAGCGTGTGTGCATCTGTGAACGTGTGTGTGAGTGTGTGTGTGTGTGTGTGTGTGTGTGTGTGTGTGTGTGTGTGTGTGTGTGTGTGTGTGTGTGCGTGTGTGTGCGTGTGTGTGTGTGTGTGTGTGTGTGTGTGTGTGTGTGTGTGTGTGTGTGTGTGTGTGTGTGTGTGTGTGTGTGTGTGTGCGTGTGTGTGTGCGTGTGTGTGAGCGTGTGTGTGTGAGCGTGTGTGTGTGTGGTGTGTGTGTGTGTGTGTGTGTGTGTGTGTGTGTGTGTGTGTGTGTGTGTGAGTGTGTGTGTGTGTGTGTGTGACCTCGGGGTCTGGACTACACAGTGGTTGGCTGCAGGTGTGAGACCCTCCTTGCCAGCATTACTGTGCACAGTGGGTCAGCAGAGCTCAGGTCCCCACCAGTGGACGAGCTGTGGGCCGCTGTGCACCAGCCAGCTGGCAACGACGGCCCAACCTCAGCAGGGGCGGTTCAAAGGGACACTGGCCATTTCAGCTACTTCCTGCACTGACAGTGGACAGCAGCCAGGGCAGGTGTGTGTGTGTGTGTGTGTGTGTGTTTGTGTGTGTGTGTGTGTGTGTGACTGACAACTAGTGAGACAGGGCGATAGCATGGCTTTAATTTTCTCAGCTGTGGACATGGATGACTGGTGGAACAAGGGAGGTGACTGTTCCCCGATGGCGAGTGTGTGTGTGTCATCCATGGGGAGTGTGTGTGTCATCCATGGGGAGTGTGTGTGTCAGTCATGGGGAGTGTGTGTGTCAGTAATGGGGAGTGTGTGTGTTGACCATGGGGAGTGTGTGTGTCAGTCATGGGGAGTGTGTGTGTCAGTAATGGGGAGTGTGTGTGTTGACCATGGGGAGTGTGTGTCAGTCATGGGGAGTGTGTGTGTTGACCATGGGGAGTGTGTGTGTTGACCATGGGGAGTGTGTGTGTCAGTCATGGGGAGTGTGTGTGTCAGTCATGGGGAGTGTGTGTGTCAGTCATGGGTGCCTCCCTCACTCTTTGATCATGTGACTCGGTGGATCCCAGCGGTGCTCCTCCCACACGCCCTTAGTCAACATGACCCCTGCATGCGCCACCTGAGGCCCTATACCAGAGATGCCCAGCACAGCCTCTGTGGAACATGGACATTCTTCTGTCGCATTTTCTTTTGGTGCTGTGTACAATGTGTTTCTGCAAAACCTGTTTCTTCTTACTGCTTGTAGTCTTGACTAATTGAATTTTAATGTTTGACCATTTTCACTTCTGCCTAACTTTCTTTTAATAAGCTCCTGTTGAATTATGGGTTCATGCGTTTTCGGTTCTAAACCAGTTTATTTGACATCATTAGGCAAAGCGGAATGTGGACATAATTATACTAGATGGAAAACAGGTCTATTTATGCCACTTAAAACCTGGTGGAGGAGATCCAGCCGGAGCTGGTGTCTGGTAATGAGCGCTGGTAGGCACGGAGGGGGCACCTCTGACTCCCTCTCCCTCTGCTCTCCTCCCCTGCAGGTCAACAACAACGGTCTGGTGTCCTTCCTGAGGGAGGTGTCCCAGTTCACCCCAGTGGCCTTCCCCATTGCTGGAGACCGCAGGGTAGTGGCTCCTTTCTGGGCCGACGTAGACAACCGCCAGGCGGGCGAGGTGTTTCACCGGGAGAGCAAAGATCCCGCCATCCTGCAAAGAGCTACTGAAGACATCCATCGCTATTTCCCAGAGTTCCCCTCGTTTGTGGCCTCGTGGGTCCTTGTTGCCACTTGGCATCGGGTCACGTTTTTTGGTGGAAGTTCAACCACTCCGGTAACCACAGAGTCCCCCGTGTTCAGCGACACCACTGCACTGCACTAACACCTCTCCAACACGCCCACATAGGACAGGACCAAGTCCAGCAGGAACACATGCAATAGAAGGTCCATACAATAGAAATGTAACCTACATGACACAAAGCGATAAACCCCACCAGCTCCCCCACGTTCAGAGTGGCGTTCTGCGTTTAGCCCAGCTTCACTGGTCCCTTGTTTTTACCGTGTCGGTAATATCCCTCAAACGTCACCTCCAAGCTGTAGAGCTGAGTAAGAATAAGTCCATATCCTGTCTCCACTATAATGAGATCATGAGTTCATATCCCAGTTCAAGTACGGAGATGTCATGAGTTCATATCCTGTTTCTAGTACAACGATGCCATGAATACATATCCCATCCCCACTACCTTAATATCATGAGATCATATCCCATCCCTCATACAGTGATGCTTTGGTGGGTCCCAGTTTGGGAGGCATCACTTTGCACCATGTCATGTTTCCTGTGTTAAAGGTGAACGCATTCCAAGTAGTGCTCATCACAGACGGAGACCTTTCATTCACCATTTTCCAGTACCACAACATCACCTGGACCACAGGCATGCACGCGAGCAGTGGAGGAAATGCGGCTGGCCTGGGGGGCATTGCTGCACAGGTAGTGTCCCAGTGCACCATACCTCCTTGCAGACATGACTAACAACCCACCTCTGCTTTATTCCAGAATTACCTTTCTATTCTAGAATCACCTCTTTATTCTAGAGTGGCATCTTTAATCTAGAATAACATCTTTATTCTAGAATGACCTCTCTATTCTAGTCTAACTTCTGTCACGCTACGGAGGCCCCCTGCCGGCAGCCCCCATCAGCAGCGGCAGTATTTCATGTGGTCCTGTTGTTGTTGTGTTCATCCCTCAGGTGGGCGTGGCCCATTAGGGAACCCGACACCCGAGGGTCGTTTGTCTGTCTATAAATGTCTTGTCTTTGTTCCAGTTGACTGCTGGTTATTGTATCCTTCATTTGGATTTGTCCCTGGATTTTTCTCTGACACTGGCATGATCGCTTCCTTTTTTATTTGCACCCCTCGCCCATCACAAATTCTTTATTCTGCTGATTTATTCATTCAATTTTCCATTGATGCCTTTTCAGAGAAAACATGGCAGTGTGTGTGATTTAAAACATGTTTATGCTGGCATAGAGTTTTTCTTGTGTTGGCATAAAGAGTTTTTCTTTTTCTTGTGTGCACTTTAAATAAATGATGCCCAGGAAATAGATGCCACTTTAGGCTTACGATTTTACGAGGAATTAAAATTCGTAAGTAGCCACAATAAGTGCTTCATTTCTGTTCATGGCCTTCACATAGACCACCTGCAGAAGAAACTTTAGTAGACTTTTGAATAGCATCTCAGGCTGTGATGTACTCATGCGCACAGGAACACAGCAGGTCTGCTGTTGCTCTGGTAGTGCTGGGAACTGCCTTGAACTGCTCCTGGGTAGCGTGTGGATGACAAGCCTCACTGGGACCAAACTGTCCCTCATCTTCCTTCTGTACCCAGGCAGGGTTTAATGCTGGTGACGGGAGGCGCTATTTCAACATTCCAGGGTCTCGTACTGGTGATGTCGTGGAGTTGGAGACCACAACCAACGTGGGCTACCCCGGGCGCTGGGTGTTCCGCATTGACGATGCCCAGGTGCAGGTTGGCGGCTGCAACGACTCAGGTAAGACAGGACAAAGGAGAGAGCGAGAGAGCGAGAGAGAGAGAGAGAGATGGTGGGGGGTTAATGCGAGTTCAGCCAGCATGCAAACCTGTCACTGCCACTAGATTCCGATGGAACCCGACCAGTCTGCAAAAAAAACATAACTCATCGTGTCACCCACGTGGCCAACACGCCCTGCTCCCTTCCCACAGCCTCGGTGTGCCCGCACCTGAGACCCTGCCTCAACGGGGGCCGCTGCATCGACGACTGCGTCACTGGCAACCCTTCCTTCACCTGCTCCTGCTTGGCTGGCTTCACTGGCCGCAGGTGCCAGATAGGTAAGGCGCACGTGTGCGCACGTACGCTCGCACGCGACATTACCGCTTGCTTCTATCCTCCCGCCTTCCTTGCCAGGAAAGAGGAAGTCAGCTTGTAAAAGCAGGATTCCACCCTCCTAGCCAGGGCAACAGTCCAGATCCTCTGGTCACATCTGCTTGTAATACACAAGCTGAAGGACCATTCCAATGTTTTGCTCTGGTCAAAGCTCATCCCTTCCCTCCAGCTTCCACTCGAGGATTCCCTTGTTTTTATCATGCGTGTGTGTAATAGGAGTCACAAGGTGACAGAGGTGCATAGTTCATGCCCATCCTCCCAATTGTGCTCCGGCTATGCGGATTTGCTACTTGGCTTGAGCAGGGAGAATTCATTAGTGAACTCAGCTGTGTGGTGGACTCGTGGTGGGGTTTTGTGTGTGAGGACGGGTGTCTGATCTTCTGTGTTTGGGTAGATGTTGACGAGTGCTCCTCCCAGCCCTGCCAGAATGGAGGACCCTGTCTGGATGGACCCAACAGCTTCACCTGCCTGTGTCCACTGGGTTTTACAGGAAGTCTTTGTGAAACAGGTGACATATACAACATTCCACCTCAAAATATCATTTCGTACGCCAGTTTATAAAATCCAACATTAAGTCTAGGTTAAAAATGATTTCCAATTGTGAAAAAAATCTAAGTTAATAATGAATTCTAATTGTGGTTGTCCATGATTAGGTACAATCCATATCCAGGAAACCAGTCCATGAGCTTTTGGATTGGAGGATTTTGTTAAAATGTTTTCTTAAAATGTTTTCTAAAGGTTAAAGTCTTGATCATAGATGTGTCTATTACTAGACACTAGACACTGCTGTAGTGCAGAGACACTGCTGTGGTGTGGAGACGCCGCTGTGGTGTGGAGACGCCGCTGTGGTGTGGAGACACTGCTGTGGTGCGGAGACGCCGCTGTGGTGTGGAGACACTGCTCTGGTGCGGAGACACTGCTGTGGTGCAGAGACGCCGCTGTGGTGCGGAGACACCGCTGTGGTGTGGAGACACCGCTGTGGTGCGGAGACACTGCTGTGGTGTGGAGACACTGCTATAGTGCAGAGACGCCGCTGTGGTGTGGAGACGCCGCTGTGGTGTGGAGACGCCGCTGTGGTGTGGAGACACCGCTGTGGTGCGGAGACACTGCTGTGGTGCAGAGACGCCGCTGTGGTGTGGAGACGCCGCTGTGGTGTGGAGACACCGCTGTGGTGTGGAGACACTGCTGTGGTGCAGAGACGCCGCTGTGGTGCGGAGACACTGCTCTGGTGCAGAGACACTGCCGTTGGTGCGTAGCGCTGTGGCCTGACTGGCCAACTCGTCTTCTCAGCCCATCATGCAAAGGGAGATGTACAGATGTACAGATGCACACAAGTGGCTGAAAGAGGCTTTGAGGTTTAAGCCCCTGTAAGCTTTTCGCCATGCTGCGGTTCCTCTCTCTCTCTCTCTCTCTCTCTCTCTCTGTCTCTGTCTCTCTCTCTCTCTCTCTCTCTCTCTCTCTCTCTCTTGTCTCTCCCCCCGGTGCTGCTACGCTAGTTGCACACCCTCACTCCCATTCCCACAGTCCAGCCTGCAGAGATGTATCAAACCTCTAATACCTTTCACAGCCAGAAGCACATATTTTCAGAGTGAGGGGAATGGTGTGGCGGATATATTAATCAGCTGAGTAAATATCCCGTGTGTGTGTGTGTGTGTGTGTCTGCGTGTTGCCTGCAGACATAGACGAGTGCCAAGAGAATCCATGCCTCAATCGAGCAAAGTGTATGGAAGATGTGGGGGGCTTCACCTGCGAGTGCCAGCCGGGTTACCAGGGGCCTGTGTGTGAGACAGGTGAGAGACTCTGGGGAGTGTCACACAAAGGGAAGCCCCGCCCCCTCGCCACAGCCTGTTCTCCGCCGTAAGCCTTAGGCCCCTCCCCCTTATCTCTACTTTTTCCCTCTCTTTGTGGTTTTTTTTTTTTTCATTCATTTTTTTTCCCAAGACCACCGAACATTCCAAGCTTTCCTAGACGTGACGTTTCTAGAAACGGTATCAGTGTGATCCCGTCTGCTTAACAAATTGGATTCTCAACAGTGAGGCTGATTGATGAAACTCAAGCCCAGTTGGGAAATGCTTTAAGACCCAACTGTTGGCCCTGTACATATCATGAACCCTTGTTTCTACAAGACTGGATTACTCTTAATACTAGACACCTGGTCAATGTAACTGTACACCCACCCCAACCTCTAATACATCCCCAAGTCTTAAGACATCAATACAAAGTCAATACAGAGCTGTTCCAAACATTGACTTCCTGAGATCCTCCTGTGCTGAATGAATCACCCTTGTGTTTTTGTGTTTGTGAATTCAGACGTAAACGAGTGTGAGACCGCGCGGTGTCTGAACGGAGGTGTGTGTGTGGACCAGGTGAACAACTACACCTGCACCTGTGCTGCTAACTTTACTGGACGCCACTGTGAGAATGGTGGGTATTCTGATTCTGCCACCTGTATCACTTCACTGAAAGTGTTCTTTTTATGTGTGTGTGTGTGTGTGTGTGTGCATGTATGTGTTTGTGTGTGTGTATGTGTGTGTGTGTGTGTGTGTGTGTGTGTGTGTGTGTGTGTGTGTGTGTGTGTGTGTGTGTGTGTGTATATGTGTGTGCGTGCGTGTGTGTGTGTGTGTGTGTGTATATGTGTGTGTGTGTGTGTGTGTGTGTGTGTGTGTGTGTGTGTGTGTGTGTGTGTGTGTGTTCCGCCATTTATTTTTATTTCCCCTTGCAATGGGAAAAATGTTTCAGGATAGAAGATGCTGATGCAGCCAAGTGACTCTCTTTTTTTTTTTTGGTTGACTTCCTGTATAATAACATTTTCCAACTGGGACATAAAGACACACACACACACACACACACACACACAGATAACTTCTGAAAATTCTTGGTATATAATAAAGATTCTCGTCTTCCTTCCTAAACAGAATTAGTGGTCGTGACCAATTCCTCTACTGCTGATACTGCAAACCAGACAGGTGAACTGCACAACTGCAACCTCCCCTTTGTCAAAGCAGCAGTGAATCTGAACCGCTTCGTTCGTTCTGACCCTTGACCTCTTCACCTGCCCAGTTTCCTGTGAGGGGGAAGGAAGCTGTTCGAGTCATCACACCTGCAGCAACGCTAGCCACGAGGGACACAACTGCACCTGCAATCCCGGTTACTACGGAGACAACTGCGAAGGTACGGGCGGCGCGTTCCGCACGCTGGAATGCGGCAGCCGAGAGGAGCGTGTGAGCGGCGCTCGGCCACAGGAATTTGGCCCACATCCTGGGATGAGCGTAATCATCCCGACCGACACAGCCTCGCCTGCTTTACAGCACAGCATCCGCAGCAAACGCCCCCCGATGTTGTAAAATAACAGCTTTATGGCTCATTTTACTGGTGCTGCCACCAAGACGAAGGACTCGTGTCTAGACTTGAAAGGACGTGTGTTTTATGAGATGGCACCAAGGTTTGGAATTCGCTTCTCCGGGATGAAGCAGAGAGAGTCATGAGTATACATGCCAGACTGTGGAGGTCCTCTCTCACGCTCCTGTGGGTGGTGTGTCCTGTGGGTGGTGTGTCCTGTGGGTGGCGTGTCCTGTGGGTGGCGTGTCCTGTGGGTGGCGTGTCCTGTGGGTGGCGTGTCCTGTGGGTGGTCCTGTGGGTGGCGTGTCCTGTGGGTGGCGTGTCCTGTGGGTGGCGTGTCCTGTGGGTGGCGTGTCCTGTGGGTGGCGTGTCCTGTGGGTGGCGTGTCCTGTCTGTGGCGTGTCCTGTGGGTGGCGTGTCCTGTGGGTGGTGTGTCCTGTGGGTGGTGTGTCCTGTGGGTATCGTGTCCTGTGGGTGGCGTGTCCTGTGGGTGGCGTGTCCTGTGGGTATCGTGTCCTGTGGGTGTGTCCTGTGGGTGGCGTGTCCTGTGGGTGGCGTGTCCTGTGGGTGGCGTGTCCTGTGGGTGGCGTGTCCTGTGGGTATCGTGTCCTGTGGGTATCGTGTCCTGTGGGTCCTGTGGGTATCGTGTCCTGTGGGTGGCGTGTCCTGTGGGTGGCGTGTCCTGTGGGTATCGTGTCCTGTGGGTGGCGTGTCCTGTGGGTGGCGTGTCCTGTGGGTGGTGTGTCCTGTGGGTATCGTGTCCTGTGGGTGGCGTGTCCTGTCGGTGGCGTGTCCTGTCGGTGGCGTGTCCTGTCGGTGGCGTGTCCTGTGGGTGGCGTGTCCTGTGGGTGGCGTGTCCTGTGGGTGGCGTGTCCTGTGGGTATCGTGTCCTGTGGGTGGCGTGTCCTGTGGGTGGCGTGTCCTGTGGGTGGCGTGTCCTGTGGGTGGCGTGTCCTGTGGGTGGCGTGTCCTGTGGGTGGCGTGTCCTGTGGGTGGCGTGTCCTGTGGGTGGTGTGTCCTGTGGGTGGCGTGTCCTGTGGCTGGCGTGTCCTGTGACTGGCGTGTCCTGTGGGTGGGGGACCAAGGGACCAAGACTCAAAAGGGAACCCATCCTCCATTGGGCGGCCCGCAAGTAAAAGTCCATATTTATAGTTCTAATATAGTTCTATAGTTCCAGTTGTAGTTCTAATTCCAGACCAAGCAGTCATAGTCCCTCCAGTGTAGATGTTGAGCCTTCAGTGTAGATGTTGAGCCTCAGGTAGGAGTTGCATCAGCCCATCCACTGGCGTAATGGCACATCCATCCATGGTGTCGTCACATCCACTGGTGAGCCAGACCATCTCCTAAGCACTTGTGCGGAATTGTCTTTGGTAGAAGCATGAAACCATGATATAAAATACAGGTAATAGCATGCGACCCCTTGGAGAGAGGGTGACTCTCCTCACCCTTGACCTGAAATAACCATCAGTGCTTTGAAAGGCTCACTTAAAACTCCCAAAAACTCTCCTGCCCGCCGAACTTGGAAGGAGCAGTGGAAAAAGGCGGGTAGCCCTCTGTGGGGAGGGGCGGGGCAGCTGGAGGCAGGAGTGCAGGGGTGCAGACTCCTCCGCCCAGATCAAAGCCCAAGGAGGCCTTGCACGGAGCCCAGGGAAATGGCCCCACCCAATTAACAGTCTATTAACTGCCCGCAAGGCTGCGCATTCGGAGCAAAACACTTGTTCCATATTATCAGAAAAATAAAACGCTCACGCAAACCCCCTGGACTTCAGAAGGAAGCAGCGATGCAGTTCCTGCCTTTGGGCCACGTCTGCAGCGCTGTGAGGGGGTAGGGGGGGGTAATGTAGTTTGTATGGAAGAGAGATGCATAAAACTGATTAACAATAGCCCAGCATAGCATGAATAGGGTGGGAAAAGATGTGTGTGTGTGTGTGGGGGGGGGGGGGGGGGGGGGGTGACCCAAAGGATCTAATAGGCTGTGCATTGTGTTGCTTTCTGGTCCATGTGGCAATGAGAATGATTTGAATGTTGACTTGTGTACTTCTCCTGAGTGTCTCTCTCTCTCTTCCTGTCTCTCTCCCTCTCTCTCCCTCCCTCTCTCTCTCTCTCTCTCTCCCTCCCCTCTCTCCCCCCCCCTCTCCCTCCCTCTCCTCTCCCCTCCCTCTCTCCCTCTCTCTCTCTCCTCTCTCTCTCTCTCCCTCCCTCTCTCTCTCTCTCCCTCCCTCTCTCCCTCCCCCCTCCCTCCCCCCCCCCCTCTCCTCTCTCTCTCCCTCTCTCTCCCTCTCCCTTTATCCGTGTTCCTCTTTGCAGAAGAGTGTCCCTGCCAGAACGGTGGTGTTTGTATTGATGTAAATGGTACCTGTGAATGCTCAGCTGGTTTCACTGGACTCTACTGTCAATTTGGTATGTTTGGTATGTTTGGTATGTGTGGTATGTTTGGTATGTTTGGTATGTGTGGTATGTGTGGTATGTGTGGTATGTGTGGTATGTGTGGAATTCAGCATAAATGAAAGCTCACACCTTTTCCAGAGAAACACACTGACAAGTGCATCCTCGCCCTAGCGGATAACTCATGTTGAGTGACATCCACGTTGCTTCCTCACTGCCGATCCTCAGAGGCAGCACATTTCTGGAGTGCAGATTTTTGCCGTGCTGATTTTGTGTGCATATGCAAAACCACACAATGCGATTTTGTTTGTTCCCAATTTAAACACAGTTAACACATCTCTCTTCATTGATGAGCTGTGACGTGATTTGGGCTCTTAGGAGTGTAAGCTGAGTCCCCAGCCAACACGACGACTCAGCACCTTTATTACCGGCCTCCTCTGGATCTCAGTAGTGTAAATGTCCGTGTGTGAATGTCCAGGCTGCCGCTAATCTGAGGGTGCCTCCCTTCACTGCCTGTCACCTCACCACTGCCTTCCCTCCTCAGAGGTAACGCAGACACCCTGTAGTAGCAGCAGACCGTGTCCAGACGGGGGGCCCTGCTTAGAGTACGGCGGCACGTATCTCTGCACGTGCCAGACCAGCGCTGACTTCGACCACAAGGACTTCTACCCTTATGGTAAGAGCTGGAGAGTTCGAATGCATGACAAATGGTGATGTACGCGTTGCCGTTAAGGGACACGTCGTGCATGATCAGCTAAGTGAAGCATTCGCTGAGAGGAGCAGTAAGACGCACACTCCTGGCCAATGGGACGTGGTCAAGCCGGTGTTTATGTTTTCCAGTACAGCCCCGATCAGCCTGTGACTCAACGCCGTGTCAGAATGAAGGTTACTGCTATGAGCACGACGGAGGCTACAGTTGTGAGTGCAAACACGGCTACAGGGGAAGGAACTGCGAGAAAGGTGAGGCCCTTTGCCCACGCTGAGGCCTTCACCATGTCGGGCTCCCGGGCCGCACGCCTAGGGGTGCACGTCACTTCGCGTCACCTCACGTCACCTCACGCCACCTCACGCCACCTCACGCCACCTCACGCCACCTCACGCCACCTCACGCCACCTCACGCCACCTCACGTCAACTTACGCCACCTCAAGTCACCTCACGCCACCTCACGTCACCTCACGTCACCTCACGTCACCTTCGCCTGCTCTCTCCCTTTATGTCCTCAGTCAGATTAAGTATATGTGCCTCCAGCCCCTGCCGGAACGGAGGCTCCTGTAAAGAAGAGGCTGGCGGTTACCTCTGCACGTGTCCTTACAGGTTCACAGGGAGACACTGTGAAGTGGGTAAGTGGTGTGAGGGGACTGACACGTACAGTGTGTCAGCATCGTATCGAGAGACTGCAGCTGTGTACACTCACCAACCACTTTATTAGGTCAACTGCATATTACTGAGGTCATCTAATCATCCAATCACACGCTGACCTTCAAACCCAGCTTCAGAATGGGGCAGCGAGTTTGAACGTGGCTGTTGGTGCTACACAGGCTGGTCTGAGGATTTCAGAAACTGCTGCTCCACTGGGAATTTCACACCCAGCCATCTCAAGGGTTTACAGAGAAGCAGAAAACATCCAGTGACTGGTGGTTCTCTGGGTGAAAATGCCTTGTTGATGCCAGACTTGGCCAGACTTGTTCGAACTGATAGAAAAGCAACAGCAACTCAAATAACCACTTGTTACAACTGAGGCATTCAGAAGACTATCTCTGAATGTCCAACATGTCGAACCCCGAAGCAGATGGACTCCAGCAACAGATGACCCCACCAGGTCCCTCTCCTGTTGGCTACAGACAGGGGACTGAGGCTACAAATTGGACAACAGAGGTTTGGGAAAAAAAAAACATTTCCTGGTCTGCTAAGTATTGGTATCTGCGGCAACATTTGATGGCAGGGTCAGAATTTGGTGTGGAACCATCCTGCCTTGCATCAATAGTTCAGGGTAGTGGTGGTGTACTGGTGTGGGGGACATGTTCTTGACACCTTTGGGCCCCTTATTACCAACTGAGCCATGTTTAAACCCCCCAGCCTACCAGAGTATTGTTGCTGACCATGTCCACCGCTCTAAGACCACAGCATTCCCAACAGAATAAAGCCACATGTCATGAAGCTCTTATTATCTCAACACTGGTTTCTTGAACATGACAGTGACTTTGCTGTACTCAAATGACAGTGAATTTGCTGTACTCAAATGACAGTGAGATAGCTGTACTCAAATGACAGTGAATTTGCTGTACTCAAATGACAGTGAGTTAGCTGTACTCAAATGACAGTGAGTTAGCTGTACTCAGATGACTGTGAAATAGCTGTACTCAAATGACAGTGAATTTGCTGTACTCAAATGACAGTGAGTTAGCTGTACTCAAATGACAGTGGGTTTGCTGTACTCAAATGACAGTGGGTTTGCTGTACTCAGATGACAGTGAGTTTGCTGTACTCAGATGACAGTGAGTTTGCTGTACTCAGATGACAGTGGGTTTGCTGTACTCAAATGACTGTGAAATAGCTGTACTCAGATGACAGTGAGATAGCTGTACTCAGATGACAGTGAGTTTGCTGTACTCAAATGACAGTGAGTTTGCTGTACTCAAATGACAGTGAGATAGCTGTACTCAAATGACAGGCCTCCACAGTCACCAGCTGGAGCACCGTTGGGATGAGGTGGAACAGGAGATTCACACCATGGTTGTCCAGCCGACCAGTTTGCAGCAACCACTGTAATCATGTCAATATGGACCACAATATGTGAGGAGCATTTCCAGCACCATGATGAATCAATGCCAAAAAGAAGTAAAGCAGTTCTGAAGGCCAAAGGGTGTCCAACCCAATACTAACATGGTGTACCTAATAAAGTGTTTACTGAGTGTACACTTATACAGGCTTAACAACACCATCTCACAGTGTGTAGCCTGTGTGTGTGTGTGTGTGTGTGTGTGTATGTGTGTGTGTGTAATCTGCTTTAGTTCATGTTTGGAAAACTACAATTCCGTGCACACAGTGTCATAAAAATCCCTACACAGAAAAGCCAAGAAGCTTTTCATCTCTGGAATCTCATCATCCCAACTTTGTCCCATATTAGTGTTGTGCAACCACTTGGCCTTGTGGACTTGTCTGATGTGTTGGAGGTTGTTAAGGAGGTTGTTAAGGAGGTTGTTAAGGACTTGGATTCTTTGAGCATTGGGAAGAAATGAGCCTGGCACATGGGCAGTGTAGCTCTTTCTCAAAGCTACTGTAATGATTAATGACTTCTCACACATGGGGAAATTTTGCATTCGCTCTGATACACATAAAAATCTGTGCAAGCTCAGAATGCTCACATGAACTCACACAAATACATGCACACACACACACACACACTGGCAAGGATCTCTTAAATATATATAAGAGAAAAGATACACTACTGCATCCACAAGGTCTGAACTACAGGATTCTGCTGTGAACTAGCACTGACCACTGAGCCAGGATTACAGGGGCCAGACATCTACATCCACACTGCCTGTGTGTGACACATCAGCTACACACAGAACACTAAGCATGTTGATGCATCAAACACATGTTAACTCTCTGATTGTGTGTGCATGCGTGTGTGTGTGTGTGTGTGTGTGTGTGGGTGTGGGTGTGTGTGGGCACATGGGTGCGTGGGTGTGGGTGTATGTGTGTGTGTGTATGCATCTGTGTGTGTGTATGCATCTGCATGTGGGTGTACATCTGCATCTGTGTGTGTGTGTGTGTGTGTGCAGGAAAGCCAGACCCCTGTGCCTCCGGTCCCTGCATAAACGGAGGAACATGTTTCCACTACATCGGCAAGTACAAGTGTGAGTGCCCGGGGCCCTTCCTGGGACGGCACTGTGAGATCAGTCGAGGAGCCAACCCGGCTTTGCACGGTAATCCGCCACGCTGGCCGCTCGTTCCAAACACCCCAGAAAACTCTGTAACTCTGTGAAATCGATTTCATGTGACATCTTTCATGTGAAATTCATCCTCGTCAGTGCAGCTGATAGGGACTTAAGCAAGAGAGCGCGGAGTGTTCATCTCCATTCAGATCATGCCAGGGTGTTGTAGCACATGCCAGCTCCTCCAGGGTGAGACGGATCTGGACGGAGCCTTCCGGAGCCTTCCGGAGCCTTCCGTACATATGAGACCCATTCTGAACAGCATTTGTAACATTATTGCTGGTTCCCAAGCTTTTCCACAAGGTGGCGCTGTGTTTATGTGCTGCTGGTGCACTATGGCAGAATGAAATAATCAGCCCCCACATTGTCTACAGCATTTCACAATGTAGAATGTTTTTACAGCTTGTTCCTATTTATGGTTTTGCTCCGAGCTTGGAAGAGCCGTAACTTTCATGTCATGTTCTGCTGCCTTTTGTAAAGCAAGGCAGTGACACGCGGAGGGATTTTGTTTCAAGAAAATAAGTAAATAAGTAATTAGAAACTAATAATATGGCAATAAAATACAATAATAAAATTCATAAATCATTATTGGACCTCTGTAAGAGAAGTCTGGCTAGCTTTGCAATAAACTCCTCAAATAAGATTCAGATGAAGATTTAACAGGCTTGAGGTCGTTAGTGAGTGACTCAGTGTGATCTGCTGCATATAAATGAAGGTTTATATGTCTTACATCACTGTTAGCATTATGCTAACATAAAACTGCAAATCCCAGAGCAGAAAGCTGCATTATTGTAATGGACCTAAAAAGACAACAATTTATGCAATAAGCATTTCTGTATATTGAATGAATGAAATAAATAATAATTCCACTGAACACTTAAAGACATATATTTTCAAACCATGACAAAGAGACTAAACTACACATAATTTTCCACTCAGTAACCAACAGACCAGCGTCTGAGTAGACAGCTAACAAACTGGTGCATCCCTCTGTATTACAACATCTGCTAAATGCCAAGAATGTACATGCACAGCAGTTTATAATTACCCTATTACCATAATATCTGTTACCAATGTTTTGTTGTACAAATCACAGGCATTACTGTGTAATTTAAGAACAATCTTCTGTATGTAAGCATTGCTTAGAAGTGCTGTAATGCCTAATAACTCCACATGGTTGATAACCCTGCTTGATACCTCCGTAGTAGGAAACTCCATGCGTCTTACTGGGAGTTAATGGGTCTTTCCTACAGGAAGAGACTGTGGTCCCCCTGTTAGTGTGAAGCACGCGGAGGTTCAGTTCTCCTCCACCAGCCCCGGCTCCATGGCTCTGTACGCGTGTCACCCGGGCTACACACCCATCCCCAAGGCAACGCACAGCATCTGCAGCAACCATGGGTCCTGGAGCCAGCCGCCCGTCTGCGACGGTTAGTCCCAGCCTAAAGCGTCTCCCGGCCAGCGGCCTGAAGCCACACCAGAGGTTCACACGTAGCGGCCGACTGTGAGGACGAGCCCCGCCGGCCTGATGAGCACAGGGGCGTGAGGGGGATTTCTGTTTGTTAACAAAAGCTTACAAACTCAGAAAAGTGGTTTGGCTTTCAACGGCAGCTGGAGAAAGTGTGGATCCTGTGTAGGTACACTGACGCTGAGTCCATACTGGGGGCCTTTGGGAGCAGGGTGTGCAATTTAGCACTCCCAAACACACCACCAGTCTGCGGTCTCTCCACAGGACATAAAGTACACAGCAGCTCTGGCAACATAACATCGGGAATAAATGTGGATTGTACATCATCTCCACCACAGTAAAAAAAGCCTTTGCATTTAGTGTTACGGACCAATGAGAGGACACGGCAGCCAAACAGACAGTGTGATTTGTCAATATAGAGTTTTGTTGTTGCCATGAGAATAGACGCAGAGCTTGTCACCCGGTGTCTGATTTAATGTAATCTGTGTTTTCGCAAAAAATTCTTTCAGTATCACTTTTCTGTTCATTCTAGGGATGCATGTTTATAATGGACTTCATTGTTCGAGGATGAGTTTCTCGGAGACGCGTCCACGAGCATTTTGGGCATCGAGTTCTAACAGAGCCGCCGGCGTTCTTCAGAACCCTTCCAGATTGGTTCCTCAGATCCGAGCAGGTCTGGGGTGACTGATGTGTTAACGTCTCTCCTGTTTCCTCCCCAGAGATTAACGAGTGCCTGTCCCAGCCGTGCCTGAACGGGGGAACGTGCCGTGACCGCGTGGCTTCGTTCCTGTGCGAGTGCGGATTGGGCTTCACAGGCCAGCGCTGTCAGACAGGTGACCCAGGCCTCTCCAGTCTACACTTCTTCATTCACCAGTCGGCTTGACGACTCTCGTTAGCGCCGCAGGTCGGCGCCTGCCACGGCTCCCGGTTTGTGGCAGCAAGTGTGTGGAATGTTTTGGAACTGAGTAGCTACACAAAACTATCACGAACATCTCAGCGCCACAAGACCCTTCGTGTGGCTTAATGCCGCTTTCTGTCTGCTTACTGCAGAGAGATGCTGTGGTTTCTAATGAGTGTACGTAACAAGGACCACAGCTCCGAAAGGCCTGCAAACACTTAACAGTTTCCCTGCTTTAGCACGTCTGGTTCAGAACCTTGTTCTGAACGTGAGCAAAATTGCCCGATGTGCTGTGACATTTAATAAGGACAAGTTGAATACGGTCGAACACCACACAGGACAAGCCTGTAGGACTGACTCCTGCTACGTGGCCTACAGAAACGTGTGGTCCTGGATTTGGGACCTGGGGCAGCGTGTGCTGAACGTGTGTCTTCCTGCTTTGGCAGATCTGGACGAGTGTTTGTTGGAGCCGTGTAAGAACGGAGGCACGTGTGAGGACCAGCCAGCCTCCTATTTCTGCCACTGTCAGCAGGGTTACACAGGCCAGGACTGTGAGCTAGGTACCATAACACGTCTACACTAGACTCATGTTATTCTGACTTTAAAGGCCTTACCCATAATTCATCACAGGCCTGTTTTACTGCAATCACAGCGTGCTTTAGTATCTAGTATCTTTGCCTCTACTAAAAAGGATGTTTGATACAAAATATGTCGAGCTGTCTGCTAGTAACCCAGAGCTTAAGCAGAGGACGCTGTCATTGTTATCCAGCCCTGACTGGGTACTAAACAGTAATTGGTTTGTGAAGGCTGCCAGTTAACTGTCTCTGATAGACTGACTGGTGTTAAGTTGCTGAAATCAACCTTTTTCTGCCATTTATCTGCAGTGCAGAGTGGCTGTGAATCGAATCCCTGTCTGAACGGAGGTGTGTGTCGAGGGTACAGGAGGAGTCACGTGTGTGTGTGTAAAGACGGCTACACTGGGGATCACTGCCAGACCTGTATGTTGAGCACCCCGTTCAATCTCTACTGCTGTCTCAAAAGCGTTGCGCACATCATAGCTCGGTCTTTTATCGCCCTCTAGTGGAGAACCCGTGCATAATGCAGCCATGTGGGAACCGAGGCTTCTGTCGCAGTGACAGGAGAGGAAATTACAGTTGCATCTGCAGGGTGGGACACACGGGCCAGGACTGTGAGAGAGGTACAGCTCACATTAGGTCATGCTGTAGGTCCAATTCATTACAACTGACATGATTTCATACTTCCTGGGCTGTGGGTGAGAGTAACAGCAGACGGGTCTCCAGATTCACTGGAGTGACTCCGACTGCAGTGCTAAGTGGGAGTTTTACAGTGTTTTCTGAAATTTTGTAAGCATTTAGGCACACTGTGTCAATCAGTGCACCGTCTTTGTTCGTGTTCAGTGTTTACATTGTGATTAACAGACCTTATTTGTGAACCCGTGGAAATCTGTCAGAACGCTGAACCTCTGAGTCAGAATCCACCTTGTTCCCAGACCTGCTGCCTCCGTCTGGCCTGCACGTGCTGCGTGTGGAGGAGAACCAGGTGGAGCTGCGCTGGGATCAGTCCGACACCACGCAGAACCCGATCAGCAACTTTGCGGTGGCCTACGGCCCTCCCGGGCATGGGGAGAGGAAGACTGCGTTCCTGGAGCACCACCATTCCAGCTATGTGCTGCAGGGCCTCGGTGCTGGCCTGCTCTACAATATCTCCACCTTCTCCATGAAGCGGAACACCAACAGCAATGACATCAGCCAGCCTGCATTCGCCCTCATCCGCACGAGTGAGGGCCGTCGCGTGGGAGTCCTGAAGCAGGACGTCCCGGCTGCTGTCCTGAAGGGTCGCGGTCTCGTTCGTTTCCTGCCGTGACGCCTCTGGTTCAGCTCAGGGCTCAAAGCTGCTATAACTGATGTTAGCATTACAGCAAACGTCCACCAGAGGGAGTCAATGCCCCACACTCCATCCTTTCCCCAAAGCATCTCCCTACAAAGACAGGCAGGCTTAGCTCGTCCTTCTGTGTGCTTTGCATCCTTGCAGACGTGTTTCCTGAATCACTATAACAGCCTTGCTGTGTGACCATATTTGCTGATTACAAACCATAGCAAATAAAGTCACTAACACTTTGTGATGGTGGCAGTAATAATGATAGACAGAGATGAGCTCCTCCTTCTAGTGATGTTTCCTGATTGGTTAATACAGCCTTACAGGGTGGCCTCCTCCTTCTAATGATGTTTCCTGATTGGTTAATACAGCCTTACAGGGTGGCCTCCTCCTTCTAGTGATGTTTCCTGATTGGTTAATACAGCATTACAGGGTGGCCTCCTCCTTCTAATGATGTTTCCTGATTGGTTAATACAGCATTACAGGGTGGCCTCCTCCTTCTAATGATGTTTCCTGATTGGTTAATACAGCCTTACAGGGTGGCCTCCTCCTTCTAGTGATGTTTCCTGATTGGTTAATACAGCCTTACAGGGTGGGCTCCTCCTTCTAGTGATGTTTCCTGATTGGTTAATACAGCCTTACAGGGTGGCCTCCTCCTTCTAATGATGTTTCCTGATTGGTTAATACAGCCTTACAGGGTGGCCTCCTCCTTCTAGTGATGTTTCCTGATTGGTTAATACAGCCTTACAGGGTGGGCTCCTCCTTCTAGTGATGTTTCCTGATTGGTTAATGGTTACAGGGTGGCCTCCCTCCTTCTAGTGATGTTTCTATTGGTGATGTTTCCTGATTGGTTAATACAGCCTTACAGGGTGACCTCCTCCTTCTAGTGATGTTTCCTGATTGGTTAATACAGCCTTACAGGGTGGCCTCCTCCTTCTAGTGATGTTTCCTGATTGGTTAATACAGCCTTACAGGGTGGACGTGTTCATTTGGTGATTACA
>JAGXOD010000025.1:7877500-7912500 GCA_020368025.1 Brachyhypopomus occidentalis | reverse complement strand
ACAGGGAGCGCTCGGAAGAAAGGCCCATGTGAGCATGTGCAGAACCGTGTTGTTTGTTTGTTTGTTTTTTTCTTGGTACTCCTCTGGTGCACTTTTGTTTAAAGCAACTGCATGAAACTCTTTGTCATTTGGGTCTTTTACAGATACACAGAGTTGATAGATGGCAGAGGGAGGATCACAGCCAAGTTCAGCAGCTCACCTCGTAAACCCATTCGCCACCGTTCCAGTCAGTTCTGCACAGCACTGGGGATTTGCTTTCTGCCAGTTTGTTCATATTTAAGATGTAAAGGTCACTTTGACTTAACAGAAAGGCACCTAAAGCTCATTTTCAAATCTCTGTTAGTGCCTTTGTATTAGTTGTATCACCTGTCACCTGTCTGAGGTAAACCCTGCTCTGATAAGAGGCCTGAATATGCTGTTGTCTGCATCATGTTTTATTTTACTATTTGAATAAGACAATGCTAAAATTCACAAGCTAACACGAATCTCCTCACCCACTGCCTTGTCACACAGAACCTGACCCTCCAATCAAATTAGAAAGGCTGGAAGAAACTACCAATAAAATCAGCCTGGCTCTGGAGGTCCCGGGCGAAGGGACGAGGAGGAAAACAGGTGGGTGTGTCTACACCGAATGTGCTGTGGGTGAGTAACAGCAGATGGGGCTCCAGATTGTGCATCAGACAGCAGTGCTAAGTGGGAGTTTTACAGTGTTTTCTGAGTTTTTGTAAACTTTTTTTCTGCATTATCCTTGTTTGTGTTCAGTAAACAGTAGGGGTGGCTTACCTCAGGGGTGGCAGCTCTAGTTCTGTAGCTGGAGGGGGGTTGACTCTTTAATTACTCCCCAGTGGGACGGACCTTCACACACTTCCTTTATAGCCTCAAAGTAGCGACACATGGCAACAACATGGTTACTCTGTGATTGATGTTTAAGAGAACTTTTTAACAAAGATAAAAGACAAACGATGGAGCAGCAAGTTTTTTGCTGGGGCTTCATTAAACAGGGCGGCGTTACAGGCGGCTTAGTTAGACAGAGCAGCATTACAGCAGGCGGGGAAAATAGTGGCTTTGCTAATGTCAGCTAATGGGTTCCAGAGACACAGCGTGACTGCAGGATACTGCCGTGTCAGAACGGGGGCACGTGTGTGCACAGCAGTGGCTCCTTCACCTGTGACTGCCTAGCTGGCTTCAAAGGCAGACACTGTGAGCTGTGTGAGTATAGCAGGCTTCTCTCTCACACACACACACACACACACATATACACACAGACTCTCTCTCTCACACACACACACATATACACACAGACTCTCTCTCTCTCTCTTTCTCTCCTCCCTGCTCTATCTCTCTCACACACAGACTCTCTCTCTCACACACACACACACACACACACACACACACTCTCTCTCTCCCCCTGCTCTATCTCTCTCTCACACACAGACTCTCTCTCTCTCACACACACACACACACACACACACACAAACACACATACTCTCTCCCCCCCCACTCTCTCTCTCTTGCTCTCTCTCTCTCTCTCACTCTCTCTCTCTGTCATTGTTGCTGTCTCACTCACGAGACAGATCTGAGCCTAATCTGCCTCAGGCTTTCCTTTGGCTTCCTGGCACACTAGGGCACTGCATAGAATACACATCACATTCCTTAGACACGTTCACAGAAATGTCAGTAAATAAAACAAAATAGTTCCCTGCTATACTTTTCCCTGGTAAACATCTCTCTCCTCACACACAAGCACACATGCTCTGTGTCCTGTAGCCTGCCAGCGACTACCTCACCCGTGTACCCGCCTCTACTCTGAAACGAAGAGCGTGCCTGTCTGGGAGGACGGAGTCTGCCATTACCTGTAAGTGCGCCCCCTGGTGATTGGCAGTAGTTTAGCCACCTGTTCTATAGGCGTTCATAATATGTTGCTGCATAACTACACGTTCTGTGTGCTGAGGGCAAATTTTACTTCATTCTTCTGTTGGCTTCCCTGTTTTCTTAACATTTCTGTTATAAGTTTGTGTATTTGTGGTTCATAGGTACAAAAGAACATATAAAGTACAACAGGATGTTTGTTTTAGAGAGATCTGTGAGCCTCTCCTCCCCAGAAAACCTCCCAGTAAGTATGAGTACATCCAAACTAGCTTTCATACCCTCACATACCAGCCCAGGGTCCTCACATACCAGCCCAGGGCCCTCACATACCAGCCCAGGGTCCTCACATACCAGCCCAGGGCCCTCACATACCAGCCCAGGGCCCTCAAATACCAGCCCAGGGTCCTCACATACCAGCATTGGGTCCTCACATACGAGCACTGGGCCCTCTACACTTATTTTATAGTTATAGAGATGGACAGAGTTAATCTGCCTGGAATTTGAAAAAAAACATTAAGGAATGTGAATTTCATTCTGGAGCATTTTGTCCAGGAGGCATTTTAATGCCAAGAAAGTTTGGCATGTGTGGGTTGACATCAACCTGTAAGGTTTCTAATGTTACTCATACTGCAGCGAACACATACAGTACCACACACAGCACCCCAGCCTTAAGGACAGACCGAGCAGACTCAAAGCCTGTGTGTGGTTGTCTCCCAGCGCTGAAGCCTGGTGCCGCTCTGTAGCCTAGCTCACAGACTGAAACCCCCACTGTGGTCCAGTGTCACAGCCCTCTACTGAGCGCAGCAGCTCACGCAGCGCCCTGATAACCCTGGACAAAGCAGAGTCCTCGTACCTCCGTGATGTGTTGATGTTGCGTACGTGCTCGTGGCCTGACACCAGAATAAGGACTGATGGTCTGTGAACTCAGCTAAGCTGTCTTCCATGTGCCTAAGCACCAGAGCACTTGTTAATTATACGAGCAAGAAGTAAGTGTCAAGGCTTTGATTAGCACTGGAGTGTATAGCACCTCATGATAAGGAGGTGAAATGGAGATTTACAATTGATATGAAGGTCTGATCATTTTTTATCTCTGCATAATTGTCCTGATGCATGATGGCTTATGTGCATCTTCATGGACTGTTGGAAGCAGTAACGTTCTCCACTCTTTCCTCAGACCGAAGAGCTCTGAGACAGCAGTAAAGGTCGGTGGTCTCCGTCAGCTTCACCTCAAAATAATATAACAGATCTCACCTTTGTTATGTTTTCATGAACTTACATTAAGCTATTGTTGAACTGTTTACAGAATTAGATGACTAAGTTATCGATCAATTTTAAATTATTTGTGTCATTTATTGGTTGGTTAGATAAATTATTTCAACCTTTTGTCTCTCTTTGCAGGAGACCCAAGTAGTTCCATCACACAGGCGTCTTATGGCACAAACTCAATTCATGGAATCAACAATGCTGACTGCTTCCTGACTAGCTCACTGACTGAGCAGTTTCATGCCCAGGTTGTCCACACCCGTGGTGGATCATTGTGTACCTTCTGGCAATAGCATACCTCAAACGGCAACGTTTTGTGACATTGACATAAAGTGGCTGTGCAGTCCCTCAGGGATTTTCTTGTTTGTTGAAATGGTCACCTGTTGCGTCTCCTTCCGTTAGAACTGGTACAGCTGTGGGGGAAAATCGCCTCTTCTTTCCTCATCCAGAGCCCACACGAATACTGGAACAGTGTCGCCTTCGTCTCTGTCTGTATGAAGCAAACTTCTCTGCTAGCTATCATGTAAATAGTGTTTATAGGTTTTGTTTTGTAGGTGAATATTTTAATAATAAAAAGGTTAAAATTCGTTTGGTGTGTTTTATCGTCTTTGGCAGTCGTCCTTCTTTATGTCCGCTGTCAGTATAATCAGTACCAGGTCAGGTAGGAGTTCACGTCAGTAAAGATAAGCTTGAAGGATCTATGGATGTTGCAAGGTCAAGACCCTAGCAAACCAGAGTAGCTTTCCAAGCTCTGGACAGTCCAGGTTTCTCATATTGCCCAGATCCAGAACCACTTCATCAGTGTCTGCAGATCTCCTCGCTGCCTGGCTCTGACGTGTTGTGTGTTGGTGATAGAGACCCACGGACCCACACCAGTTCTGTGAGGACTGCACTGGGAACCCCTCGTATGAAAAAAACGCTATTATGTTGACATGCACAAATTAAAAAGGTAATGTACCCATTTTAATTGGATATTATTAACTCATTTAATCACAAATAATTATATCCATGAACTGTGTAAGTTCATGAAAAGACACAAACAGGACACCTCTTAAAAAAATATTTGGGGAAAGTATGTGAGAATCTAAATTTTTTTCTTGGTCACAACTGTGATTGGTGAGAAACTACAGAATCAAAATTTTTTCAGCTGATCAATTAGAACCAGTTACACGTTTAAATCAACAAACACCAAACAAGAACTAAGCAGAAATGCTGTATGTCACTTTGTATTGTGTAATTGTCACTGAGTAGCAAGACAGCAATTGGCATTTTTGTCATAACATTCTTTTTATTTAAATCACATTTGAATGCATAAACAGTAGTGTAATCCATGCAAATTGAGCTATCCAACCTGTCACAGTGGTGACCATTAACATTTTTACATCTCCTGTGAACATGACATAAATGTGACGATGGAATGTTATTTAAATATCATTAGTAGAAGATTCTATGTACCAAATACTGCAGTTATATCTGAATTATAACATTTTTTACTTATTTCCTTTTCAATGTAAAAACTTAATTATTAGATCCATAGAATGCTCATGTGAAATCAAGGCAACCTATAAGTTACTTTATATTTTTACCTTTGAGTAAAAACACATCAATAAGTTAACTGTTATTATCGATGGGATTAAATAGATTATGCGACCAACCCACATTTATGAACAACAACTAATAATCTCAACATCTTTAATACAATTCTGGAAGAGCTAAAAGATTATGTACATATCGTTATCATATTATCACCACAAGATGTCGCTGTTGTGTGCGCGGTTGGAAGTGAAATGTTTCATGTCAATTCCTTTAGAATGTTTTAATTTCTAGTGATGCAATTTATACATATTGCAAAGGTAGGTGGGGCTTAAAATATATATATTATTTGCAAGTCATTTTCCGGGAAAGTAGCCAAGTTACATGAATGTAAAATAAATGAGTCTACTAACATACCCTAGCATTGTCTATGGAGGGCAGCGCGCCATAGGGCATAGTGTGGCAGGCCAAGGAAAAGTCTTGTTCCTTCCACGAACGTGCCCGTATCCGGCCACCCCTGCGTGCGCGCACTTGTTTACGTGACCCCGCCCCCTTTCTTCAGCGAAAACTGAGATTGTAGCTCAGGGGGTTGGAAAGACCATGAAAGGAAAGACCTGGACGATACTTTTAAGGCTATTTGTTTGCTATGACTATTGTGCGCTGTCTTAAAAACCAGGAGTACTTTTTTTTGGGGAGGGGGGAGGAGAGACAAGTAGTAATAGAAACACATTAGAAAAGAAACGACGCCGTTAATCCGCCCAGATGTGTAAAGTGACTGTGCCCGTCTACACGGAGACTTGAACAAAGTTAGCCGAGTAGCCAGTTAGCTCGACCAAGAACAACCGGGACAGGCGAGACGAGGCGGCGGCGGCGGGGGGGAAAAGAAGTTGGATCTCGGAAGCGTAGTCAATCAACACAGTAGTAATAGTATGTTGCCCTCGGGAGGAAACTCAAGCTTTGGATGAGGATTGCGTTCCGGAGACCGACTTGAGGGAAGAGTAAAAACTGCGATGCTTGGGTCGGAGGAGGCGATGCCCAGCTCGGGGGTGTCGGTGTCGGTGTCCCGGGGCTGGCCGCACACGGTGCCATGGAGACTGGGGGGGTTCTTCTTCCTGCTGCTCGTGGAAGGGGCCCTCTGTCTCGCCCGCGCGAGTGGAAACCATAACAACGGTCCGAGTGTCAACGTTTACATGAGCGAGGACGAGGTTAAGAAACTTCTGGGTACGTATATATATATATATATATGTATATATGTCTGTTTAATTACCGTCGCTCATTCAGACACTGTTGTTGTACCCGGTAAACTGGGGGGATATATATATATATATGCGCGCGCCTGGGGTTTGCTGTGAAAACAGCCGTTAAAACTGTTAGCAAAGTAGCTAGCTAACTGGCTAGCTATGTAGCCAACAAAACAAAGAGTCATAAAGTTAGGTAAAGTTACACTTTTGATGTGTTAAATGGCCATTCACATAACGTATGTGTGATTTAACGTTAGTTTAAAATGTAACTTTGGAACCATGCGTGTTTTGCGCACTCTTGCAAACGTAACGAACTAGCTAGCTTGCTAGGAATTCTGGTATCACTAATTGCATGACCACATCTACCACACATCCTCTACCTCAGTCTGCAAAGTCTACATGAAGAGAGGTGGTGTAACATCGGTCTGAAAAACATAAATTGCTTGTGTTTCATAACAGTAGTTTGTATGTGAGGATATTAAACACCTATATCGTGTCTCTATGTCGAACTCCGTCATTGGAGTTTGAGACTATGGGCGACATTTGATACTTTTTTGTACTTGGAAATGGTTGTTAAGGGAAATGTATTTCACGAATTTAGATGAGGTAGTGGAAACACGATTATTTAAATGTGTTCCAAGTTTAATTATCTGGATGTAGACGAGTCCAATAAGCCACACATGGCATGTGCAAACGTCTGAAGAATTTTAAAACGTCTTAAGAATTTTAAAACGTCTTAAGAATTGAAACTGAAGAAACATACGTAGGCGTGCGGATTACTAGTCTTCAGTGGGTAGTTTCGCGGTTGCTTATGGGCATTTTGCCCTCTTACTCCTGTTGTCCTGCGGACGACTCTGGCAGATTGAAATGATGGACAGCTTTACACGGAGGAGTAAGATGTAGAACGCCAGCATATGTGCATTAGACAAGTCATGTGGTTTTCTCAGGACAGCAGTTGTGGAACTGTAATCTGACTGTGGAGAGCAATCTGATTTGTTCTGTTAACCAAAAGGGAACAAAAACAGTGAAATTTAATCTCTTTGGGTTCAAATACCAGTACTACACAATGGTGTATAAACATGTCACGAATTTGTAATATAGTAGCCAGTAGTCTCTGAGATAGTCCATGTAATAGACATGGCGTGGCATTTGTGGTATTCGTGTGCATTTAAATGGTACAGAGCTAGCAGAGGCTAAATGGCATACTCATATATATTGTAGGCAGCTACCTGGTCAAAACAGAAGATTGCCTAACCTGACTGTGGTGTTTCCATAGATGAGAGATACAAAGCATTATGTAACATCTCTAAGATTTGTTGTTTGCACTGGGTGGTCTACAATTTGACATGGGTGGGCACCCATCTGTTAGAAAGGAGAGAGTTTATTCCACTTTGTTGGCTGTGACTAGCCATCTGGAAAACACGACTCTGCTCTGAATTAGCTCTGACTGATTTATAATCCCGAATGCAGACATATTAGCATCAACAACTGTAACAGGGCATCAGAATGAAAATGCAGAAGTTTGCAAACTGCTTGTTGGAATATTGATGTTGAAGTCCCAAATGAGTTCTACAGCAAGGTTACGCTGTATTTTACTACCTTTGTTTGTGCTTTTCTGCCTATGTAAAATATGAAGCTTTAACGTGCAACGTGGGCAATTAGGATGTTTCATGGCAAATGTTGTAGTTGCAGTATGATGCGTAGTGATTATTCCTGTTGCCCAGCCCGTCGCACCCTAATGGGAAGCATATGAAAACGAAACAGGAACTACATTGTGTCGGCATGGGGGAAATTAGCATTTGCTTTCAGCCTTGTGGGGCCGGCCGCGCTCATATGGTACATGTTCGTTGGGACATTTGAAGCAACTTAGTGAGACCATGTGGCCATTGCGAGTCCCCTCTTCACTACGGACTGTGTCATATTTCTGTGGGAGATGAAGGGCTTGTATAGCCTGGTGTTCAGAAGGAGGCGGAGCTCTGATGTGTGGAGCTCCACTTGATCTAGTGTGAATTGTTTAATTAGTGTTAATTCCAGGGTGTTGGTGGTGCCTTCTCTACCCAGCCATTACCACAGTGAGCGCCACAGTGAGGCTGATGAAAGGCCTGTAACAACTTCCTTCAGGACAGAGAGGGAAGGGAACGTAGACGTGAGTGGAGTGATCTGTGCGTAGACTGTTTCACAGTTCTCCTCCACGGGATGCGCAGAACGCCGCCCCCCCTCTCAGACCGGACCCTGCACGGACACTGTTAAAGGTGGAAATACCATGTTGTGTCATTCTGAAGGCTCCGTAGTTTGAAGAGGATAATTTCAGCTCATGAGACCGGATTCGAATTTGAATATGAAGGAGATTGTATGTTAAATTGAAACAAAATTAAAGTAAGACTTACATTTTCATAAGGTTTGGGAAATCTTGGTTGAGAGGTCACAATTCTTTTGTTGTTTCTGTAGTCGTATTTGACAGTGTTTTTTCTAGCAGAGTCATTGCTCCGTCTGCCTCTGTCTGGGTGCTGGGACTTTCTGCAACTCATCACTGTCGACTAGCACAGCCTCTTGTGGGCTGTTTAGTAGTATCATCTTGTAGCCTGTAGTTTTCTGTCCAGCACTCTGGAATCTGTGTCATGAATGAACAAGTCCTTTCATTTGAGTAATGCTGTTATAGAGGGATTATAAAGACCAAGAATATTCTGTCTTCTCCTACAGCATTATTGTGCATTACTGTGCACCGGGTCTTATGTGTGTGTGTGTGTGTGTGTGTGTGTGTCTCTCTCTCTCCTCTCTGTCTCACGCACAGACTAATTTCTCTAACTTTTCTCATTTCTCTCTCTGTTGGTGGTTCCAGCCCTCGTCCTTGTGCATCTTGCCAGCAAGCAGCGGCGTTGCCAAGAGATGTTGCGGTCAGAATGTACGCTTTGACGGTTTGTGCCAAAATAAGTAATGACTTGTGTTTTCATATTTTGGGTTGGTTTTGTGGGTGCGACCGAGGAAGATGGAATCTCAGGCCTGTGATTCAGATCAGAAGCAGTGGGGCTAAAGCTCACGTGCAGCTTGCCAAGTTAACGACGGGCAACGAACGCTGTCAGTATGTTATCGTCAGCTTTCCACACTGATTTCTGCTCCTTCCAGCTTCACTTTCTGATGCCCTGTGCCACTTTGTCTTATTACGCCGGGTAAACGGTGTGTTCTTAATTTTCTGTGTGTGTGTGTGTGTGTGTGGGGCACAAGAATTCACTTAGCCTCGTGTGTTGCCATCCTGTGCACTCTGGTGCAGTGAGAGCTACAGCTGCAGGACCCGTGACTGGTGCTGGACTGTGGGCTGTTGTCTCTGGTGGGGGGAGGAGGGAACGTGCTCTTGTCATGACCCTTCACCTTATCTCTGCAACATCGACGGACTCCTCAAATGGGCACTGAGAGATTCGGGTGTCTGCTCCCTGCCAATAAAGGAGCCTGGTCACTACTCAAGACATTGACTCATGAGAACCATGTTCTACCTGTTGAAAGCTTTTGGGTTCTGGTTAAGGAGGCCATTTTTTAATACTTCTGACTTTTGATTCATATTTTTGAGGTTGATCTGACCTCGAATGTTACTTGTCTGCTTGTCATTCTGTGCCATTTGAGCAAGAGCTTCATTTTATTTGAGTTATTTCAGATGGGTCTCCAATAGAGGACAAACATTCTCTCTCCCTCGACTTTCATTTCCTCCGTGTCCTTCTTCAGGGTCTCTGGAGTTCTGTAATTCCTTTCACAGATCTTAATCTTCTGCCAGTTTTTTCCAGTATTCTAACTTCTGCTGCGCACCAAACAACGTAATCCTGTCCTTAGATATATCAGTCGAGCCTTTTGTTGGGAACAGATCTGATCTACGTAAAAACAGCTCAGGCTGCTTATTTGTCTCATCGACACAAAGCAACAGGCGCCGATGAAAGTCTGTGTTTGATGCCTGTATTTACTTTTTGTTTACATTTGCATTGCAATAAGCGTTGTCAGATTTGTGGAGTTCAGCTCCGCCTGACACAATGTAAACACACTGGAAATGGGATTTATGTGTGAGCGGTGTTGGTGAGTAGTCATGTTTGCCTGTGTTATGTTGAGTCTGATTGCTGAAATAATGATAAAAGGGTTCCAGAGGTTTAAAAGGGCAGTGATCATCGTACACTGCTGAAATATGTCAACTCTGATATTGGAGTTCAGTTGGAGTTGGATAATCAATATTCACTGCCTTAATATTGAGCTCGGTGTCTAAGGCAGCTCTTTCACTGACATTTTTTTCCACAGAATGTTAATTTTTTTCTGTTATCCTGTGTATTCTGATACAGTCTGTATTCCACACACCTGTTTCAGGTGTTCAGTGTTCCCATTGGCTCTGTCCTGATTGGCAGCTTGGCCAGAGGTCTGTGTTTTGAAGCTTCCAGGTGCAGTCCTGCCCATCCCCTGCACTGTACCAGGTGTTTCCTCTGAGGAAGCACAGCTGAAGGCCACATGAGTTCCCTTACCTGAGCTGGTGGATCAGCACCCCCCCTCCCCCTGAAATCAGACATCCTCATGTCTGCATTCACATCCTCACCTAAACATGGAGGTTTGTTGGTTTCAATGTGCTGTCATGCTTTTCCCATATAAGGTTCCATTGCTTCCTCCATGACATCACTGTTTTCCCCCTTTCTTGGGTCTCCCAATCAGAGACGAGTACGGCTAATGGAGCGAGCATAACCATGGCCCCGCCTCCTGGCCACGCCTCCTGGCCCCGCCTCCTGTCTTAGTTTACTCCATTGCATCATTCAGGGGAGGTACAGCATCATGACGACAGCGAGGTCGGCTGCTTTGATCACAGGCTTGCAGGTCCTCTGGTTCTAGGAATGAGCAACCACAGGACCCCTGACGGCTCTGGCTGGGTTTTGATCACTTGAGTAGCTTTAGCATCCAGCAGGTATTGGATACAGGACATAATTAATCAGAGATTTGTAGGCTTGTATGGATGGGTGATGTTACATGTGTTCCCACGGTGGGCCTAATGCACCGTCATGTAATGTGCTTATGAAACTCATTCGTCAGTCTATTTTAAAAAGTAGCACAGCTGTATGTTATAGTGCGTGTCAAAGGTAGATAAGAGCTTATCATAATTACGCTGGACAGGCGAGTCTCAGCCCTGCTGTGCTCTGCAGGTCTGTCCGCCACAACACAACGCAACACCTGGCAGAATCTTGCTCCGTGTGCGGCCGGACTTCAGGTGATCCATCTGATCGTTCTCTCCTATGGAATCCTTCTGTCTCACCTGTGGTGTAAACTGGTGTAAACTGGTGATCGTGATCTAGTGAAAAACACGTCTCTGAGGAAGGTTAAAGCATGTTTTGTTTTGTGGGTGTTTGTTGTGTGCTTGGATCCTTTTTACATGGACACAACAGTTGAGTGTATGACAGTGTTAAGACCTTCGTTGTTCATAAGCTGTTGTGGTTGTTGTTTTAGAGAGAGATGCCTCACCTTTAGGTTTTGTGCACTTAATGTGTCCTTGGTGCCCTACCCAGACGGCCCAGTTGGCTTTCATTTCTTCCTGAGTTCTCACTGCACTGGATGTCTTCCGGCAAGACATATTTGCATTCTCCTCCTTGCAGTGTAGTGGAGTTGTGCATTAATAAAGCCCAGACTCCTGGACTTCATTTGGGATGGGAGGAAGTGTAATATTGCTCCAGCATGCAGCTCTGTTGGGTTCACATGCTGTACACACCACTACTCTCTCTCTCTCTCCTCCCAGTGCCTTCTCCTCCCTTTCTGAGTTAACTTTGACACCTCGTGTCTTTGTGAGCTGCTCGCCCGTGAGGTCCTCATTGGAAGTGGCGGGCTAAGGGAGCCAACATGCATTTTAATGAAGCTCTTATCAGTAGACGCCACTTGACCAATGAAAGGAGGTATGCTGGTCGCTGAGACAAATCACTTTGTGTCATGCTGAAGATGTTTGGGAGGATTTCCGTCACTCTCCTCGTCTGATGTGAGGTGGGAGGACAGAGATGAGAAGCAGGTCTAGGCCAGGAGGGTTCGTCCAGCAGGAAATGTGTCTTGAAATCCTGCTCAGGACATTTTTGGAGAGCTCGAGACTCAATGTGATTTTGTATATTAGGCTTGGACGTTGTTTACCATTCCCAGGTGTGTGCTATACACCTAGGTTAGGGTTAGGTTAGTCATGTCGGTAGGGACACAAAGCTGAAACAAAATGCTTGTAATCTCAAGTTTTTTAATTTTAATTTTAAAAAATCATATTTAATTACATACAGAAAGCGTTTAATATTAAGGAGTGAACTACAACATTTCATACTTCCATTAATGGGAACGGCCAAGACTACACACAGCTTTGAATGGATTGAGGAGGTAGTGTCACGTGTGTATTGAAAGGTTATTTTAAGCAGGCAGTATGTGGGAACGTAACCGTTTTGTCATAGTAAACTGTCAGATCTTTTTAGTTATCCCACCTGTTTGGATGTCTTATTGGATCCAGCATTTTGGATGATTGACAGTTCTTACTGCCAGACTGTTTTTGATTGGTCCTTCTTGAATGCTAAATTCTGGTGTGTGTCTGCATGAATGAGATGGTAGCTGTAGTAATGGCTCATGTGGTTGTAATTAATAACGGGGAGTTTGGCCCTTGTGACGACCAGGCTGCATTCATTAAGATGCTTCCCCAACTCCAACCACGCCAATCTGGAGCCTCCCTCCTCCGAACAATGAACATTGCACAGAGGCTGACGAGAACCTTACAGACTCAGCCGTCCTTCTGACACTTGCCGCTGAAAAAAAGCAGGAAACTAATGTTCATTAATGAGCTGCAAACCAGGCCGGTGGTTAAAGAAGGAGGTGGGGGGGGGGATCAAAAGCCCTGCGCAGAGTTCGGGCCAGGCAGAGACGTGAGCAGACTTGTAATGAAACTTGGGACGCTTCATAGACCTGCTGTACAAGTTCTAAAGAAACGCTAATCCTTTCAGTGATTGGTTCACGTGTTCGGATGGTTGACGTCTGAAGGAGTCTGGAAGTGGCAGCACGTTTAAGTGGGGGCTTCCTTGGGAAGGTGCTTAATCCATCGTTTCATCTCGGTTTTTAATGTATGTCCCATGCTCACACTTTGAAAAAAATGTTTGCGTATGTGCTAGCGTTGTGTTGCACCATGGCATAGCGTAGGCATTGTTAAATGCTCATTCAGTTCTTGGTGATTCATAGACCTGGATGTGGTTTCCTGGATTGTGAAGAGCAGGCAGGTGTTGACACACACACACACACACACCCCTCCAGTTTAATTTCTGCACAAGCTCTCAGTCTGTAAAGTTGGGCCTGGCTCAGACTGTTTTCCAAGCCAGTCCTCTGTATCTGCACCAGGAGTGCTTGTCTTAAGGTTGTAAGACAGCCCCAAGACACATTTGTTTTTCTCCTCATCTCAAAACATTTGGAACTGTATTTGTCCTCGTTCGTTCATTTTGGAATGCTGTTTGCTTAAAGATCGGAAATACGCTTTCGAGATGGAATGAGCGATGCTCAAATTACGTTAACCGGCCCTAAAATATTTCACCGGTTACAAATGTGATCCGCCTGACCCAATAATCAGACTCCGGACAACATTTCATTGTCCTGTTGTGGCTTGCAGATGCTGTGTCCCGATGCTGGCCCAGACACTGGAAGTGTTGGAAGACTGTTTTAAACATTAGTTAATACTAAAAAAAAAAGAAAAGAATTCCAGCCAAAACACTCTCTGTGTCATTACCTGTTACTGCTCTCCCGAGCAGATCTGTCTGTGTTTAACTGTCTGTGTGTCTGTGTGTTGAGAAAAGTGCAAGCATGCGTGTGTTAAGTCTGTTCCCAGAATCCCAGCCGCCATTTGGATATAGAGAGTCCTAAAACACCTGTGTGCCCCTACATGCTGTCTGCCATTATATCCAGAGTGGTGCCTTGTGCCCTGCTAAATCTTGGGCCCTTACAGAAAATAACCTTCATTCTTTATCCCATTAAAGACAGCCCATGTTGTCCGAAGGACCTCAGAATCACATCAGACAGCAGATCCTCAGTACTGGGGCAATACTTTGTAAGTACTTTGTAAGTACTTTGTAAGTTTTTCTAATGATCACAGGGAACCACGAAAGACAAATATCTCTCACAGCGAGCCTCCTGCCCTGTGTGTAGGTGTGTGCTTGTGAGTACGGTTGTCACTGACTCTGGATAGCTCAATTATTTTTACACATGTGACTAAGTGTGCCGTATAACCACTGAAAATCTCTCTCTCTCTCTCTCACACTCTCACACACACACACACACACACACACACACATCTGGGCTCTTTCCCCTTCATTCCTGGGCTCAAACCTGCATGTCCACCAATGTCCAACAGAAAAATTTGCACCAAAACAAAAAGGACACAATGTTTTTTTGTGTGTGTGTGTCTATCGGGGAGCTCACAGTCTGTGTGGTCGGTTCTGCCCTGAGATCCTTCAGCCCTCGGTGGGAGTGAACCAGTCCAGAGGACCGAGGACATGGCTCGGTTTGGAAACGTGCTCTGGCTGGAGGTTGATTTTCACCTGATTCCCTCCGCCTGTACTGCACGTGAGTTGCCTGGTTCTGCTTGCTGTTCCATGTAAGATCTATGAGTACCTGTTAAGCACACGGGGCTCAGTGAAAACCAGGCTCACCACCCTCTGAGCGGGGAGTGGAAACAGCTCCACAGGAAGGAGATTGTGTCTCTACCCCCCGTCCCTCACTCAGAACACCATATCAAATCTCTTGCTTGTGATGGACGAGCAGATAGTGGAGTGTTGGAATGTCAGAGCCCGTAACCGCCGAACCCCCCAGGTGTCGAGTGAAATCATCTCGCCATTCGCCGCTCTTTAAAGGCGCTGCTTGGATCCCCAGGCAGCCGCGGCCCCCGTCAGACGCCCGTACTGCAGCGCCGGTGCGGCCAGCTCGCCCGTTGCCTCGGCCCTCGCCCCAGGGGCTTGTGGGGGAAGAGCAAAGAAATGGCTCTCAGGAAGAGCTAGCTGAAAGACGAGTAGGGAACCCCTCACAAAGGCAGGCCCTGAATAGGAGAGGAATGATTGTCAGTGCTATTCACATCTCGGTGCCTGTCCTTTTAGACCTGCCATAAGTGAAAGGAGGAGGCCCTAGTCTCCCCTTCTCCCAGGGCTTTTGTAAACGGCACACTGCTTCAGCTACCCAGAATGCACTTTCAGCACCTGCGTCTTTATTTGGGTCTGGTTGTCTTAGTGGAGCAGCAGTGGTCATCTGCCAGAGCCCCACTCTCTCTGCTGCTTTAGCTGGACATGAACCAAGCGAACCTGAGGACCAGCACACATTGTGCTGCTTATTCCGTCCTCTAATTATACTACTCACTAGCTCTTATTTGTGCTCGTTCAGGATCTTCTAATAAATCAAGGACGTTATTTGTGTACTAACACAACACAAGGAGTGTTTATATATCAAGTTGTTTACTCTGGTAATGCCCACGTCGGCCCAAGGCCATTCGTTGAGTGTGAAAGCAGCTGAGCTGGGAGGGGGAGAGGGAGCTCTGTACTGAAGCGAGCTTGTATTCTACACAAGGCAAAACCCACCTCACTCCTGGTAATCAGCATCATGGAAGTTCCCTCATTTCTCTTCTGAGAAGTAAATAGAGTTTTGTTGAGCTCCGCCTACATGCTCCGCCTACATGCTCCGCCTCCACGCTCCACCTCACTGCTCCGCCTACATGCTCCACCTCACTGCTTTCCCATCACCTTGACCTCGACATGCTTGTTGCCTTAAAACTGTAAAGTGCTTTCAAGTTGTACATGTGTGTGTGGTCACCAGCAGATAGTAATTAACCTCAGCAAAAAGTCTCGGCCTGGACGTTTCACAACAGAGAGCGTATTGGCTGCAATTACACTGTGAAGTGGAGGCGATCCAATCTGATTGGTTGCATGTGCAAAGCAATAAAGCAAGTTAACCCTTCCTTGTACCACTGCTGAGTTTATCTAGTGTTGAAACACACCTCCCCTCTGCGGCTGGGGGGCTGATTCCACAGCTAGTGTCTTCCCTGAGTGCAGGGGCCAGGGAAAGTGTGTGTGTGTGTGTGTGTGTGTGTGTGTGTGTGTGTGTGTGTGTGTGCTGGCCTCCAGTCCTGAGGTCAGGCCTCCAGGGTGAAGGGGTCTCTGCTCACACTTCACTGTGGTCCGGGTTACTTTCTCCAGCCGTGTGAGTCGCGACCCCGCTGCTATTCTGCTGCCCCCCCTGGGCACCTTTTTTTGGTCTCCTCCACCATGGTGTAACCTGGAAGTGGTTCAGCCACATCTGAAAGTGGTTTTCTGCCCGCCGGCAGCAGCACTGGCGTCTAAGTTCGTCTCTCTCTGGCGACTCGGGCTACTTTTAACCCACACCTGTTTGGTATTACAGCGATTGCCCTCCTGACCATCTGTGCTGATAGGGCAGCAGTGAGGAATTCTCCACCGCAGCTCCTCTACTGTTCTCTATGCTAATGAGGCCTAAACCGCACAGCGAAACAAGGGTGGCGTCTGTCCTCTCAACCCTCCTCCAAAACAAGCGAATTGGTTTAACCCGCTCGCTGTTGTGCTGTCCCAAGTGGAGTGCGAGCGCGCCGTTCCATGGCTCTGGGCGTTGAGCGGTGTGAAGACGCTTGCTGCTTCACTGCTTGCATGGTGGATGGCCAGGATAAAGGGAAGCACGAATCAGTTTCAGAAGTTAAGATTCAGATTAAGATTGTGTTCTTGCACAATCTACACACAAATGATATTTTTGTTTTCCTGCCAGTGGTAGTGGCCGTTCACGCTGAACGCAACACTGTGTAGGGTGGCGTCAGAACGGGTACGATTTGGATTATTTAATGTCACATACTCAGAACTTACGTCAAGAACATGATCCGTGGTAAAAGTGAACTGAAAGGCTATTGTGTGATTATTATTAGTGGTACTTCAGAAGATTTAGCAGATGTTCAGTGAATGGGAGGAGATTATCCCGTTCGAGATGTTTACTGTATTGTGGTACGGTCTTGGTAAACAGTACAACTTGGTTTTTGTGTGTGTTCACGGTCTCTGGTGTCTTTTCTCTCTGAGCAGTGAGAGAGAAGAACAGGAGGCCTAATGCCTAAAGCCACACGATCTAATGACACAGCTGAGTGCTATACCGCGACATGAGTCATGGGTTTGAGCTTTTTATATGAGCAGATCCGTGTTGTGAGTAAAGTAAGCTCGCGTTGTTTTCCGATTAGAGCTGCTAATGTTAAAGCACTGGGTTTTCATGATCACGGTGAACACCAACTGCTGATGTCTGTACCTTGGTGTGTGGTCGTGTGTGATGTGACTCTTCCACTATGTGTGTGTCTGTGTGTTGTATTTGCTTGCAGTAGGTCTTGTATTTGCTTGTAGTAGGTCTTGTATTTGCTTGCAGTAGGTCTTGTATTTGCTTGCAGTAGGTCTTGTATTTGCTTGCAGTAGGTCTTGTTGTAGGTTATTGGTTAGTGCAGTGGACCAGCACTCTGCCATTGCACATTTGAGCCTGTCTAGCAGATCTCACCCCTCTCCTGGTTTCTATGCCATGCCTGGTGCTTCCCTTTCCTAATGAAAGCCAGACAGCTTGTGTCTTAGTCACTGCACCGCATTGAGTGGCCTGCTCGTCTGAAGGGAGCAAACCCACTCATTTCCTTTTCCCCTGGAGTAAATCCTGCAGCCTACTACATCCTGTTAGCAATACGTCCCAAATTCTCAGGGGACGGGAGAGTAGGGTGGGGTGGACGTGCGTGGGGGTCGCTGTAGGGGGTGAATCTGATCACAGTCGTGCACATTCAAACGTTACAAAGAGCGTGCGTGTAATCAGCCTGGAGAACGGGACCAGGTGTGTGGAGCAGAGCTCCCGGGTCTGCTGGCCCACGCTCTGCTGGGCTGGGCCTGGCCGGCTGGAGGGTGGTGAGCAACCCACCTCCCATGAGCGCCGGGCCGCTGCTCGTGTGCAGAGTGCTGGGGTGTGGAGACTGTGAAGCCCAGCACAGCGCCACCTTGGTTGCACCTGCCAACAGGGTTTTGTTCTGATTTTTCCAGAGAGGCAACGTGATCAGCTCGTCAGTTTCGCTCATGACACCGAGCGGCCATTTTGCCTGATTTCGCCTGCAGGTGGGACCTAAAGATGGGAACAGAATAAAGGGGACAGACCAGCATGTGTATTTAGTGTTGTGCTTCCATTCCAAACATGTCTCGATCTGGGAAGGCAGTGATCGACGTAGAGGGCGTTTTCACACTGGTCTTTTTCTCCATCCTGTTTTTAGAAGAGCTTATTGCTTACTTTTTTTGGTTTAACTGCAAGCATATCCAGTCCTAGCAGTCATAAATCCTCTGCCTCGTTATACTCTTGGACATCCGTTGCAGCCCGAGCTCTGCTATGTCACGGAGCAGCTATGCCTCCACACTCCTGTGTGTCGGGGGGGGGGGGGGCATGCGTTAACATGCACAAAGTAAAACACATCAGCGTCACCCACATCAGCAGCAGATTGCACTGACAGGTGCTGTGTGTCAGCACCACCCTGGTTGGGCCTGCGCAGGGTGTGCCCCGTCTCCCAGCACTGGTGCGGTGTCAGCCCCAGACAAAGCTCTCTGTACCCGGACACGTCTCTCTTGTCACCTGAGCTTCATACCAGACGCGCCTCCTCTCCCACTCTCTCCTGCCACGGCGTTTAGAAAGCCACCCCCTCTATCCCGCCCGGCAAGGTCTGCGCCCGACCTGTGTGAAGATAAGACTAAGATGGATAGATACGCCCCTGGAGAACCATGTTTTTTCCCTGAGTGAGAGACACTAAGATAACGCTTAGTGGAATGTTCTCAGCAGTCCTGTTTTCTCTATTGTTTGTCTGCTTTCTCAGAACAGTGGAAGCGATTCATGCATGAAAGGGGTTTTGGAGCCTTATAAAACGACACCCCCCTCCCCCCCCACGCTTAGTTAAGAGCTGCTGTTACAGAGAGAGAGGGCTTGGTTTTTGTTTTCTGTGTTTTGCCGCTTGTGTGGTTGACCACGACTGCTTTGAAAATGAGTTGTTGAGCTGTTGTTACTCGTTGCTTGAGGAAATGGAGAGAGAAGATCTACCGACTGACAAACGCATGCGGAGGCGATGAGAAACTCCGCTAGCCGCTGCTCCGTCCCTCAGCTGTTGGCCAGAACATTGTTCCGACACTCTGTTGTACTAGCTGCGCTGTGGTCGTCCAACTGCCTGCTCCTCTCCTTCCCTCTCACGCACTTTTCTTTGGCATCACCACTGGGTTGTAGTGATCCATAAAAACAGTGGGTCAAGAATCCTTGACCTCTCCAACGTGCTCTCCGCCTCAGCCCCACAGGCTGCGACAGAGTGGCGTGCTAGCTGAGTCTTGTTTTGGTTCGAACCTGTTTAAAGTCTGCAAAGCCGAGAGATGGAAGTAAAGAAATGGGTGTTCAAACACCAAAGTATGCCCCTCCGCCCAGCCCTCCACCCAGCCGGGCCTCTGTTCTCTCCCCCCTCCTTTCCCAGCGGTGCGGTTTGAAGTGGGGTTGGGTCGAGGCTGGCGGCGGGGCCCGGATCAGAGTGTTGGGAAGGCCATTACGCCAGGCTCAGATCCCTGGCTGTGCACCTGGTATTCCTCACGCTTTAGTGCTCGCGCACAGATTCCTTTCTCCTTGTTCCCTTCTTTCCACAGTGCTCAGAGGCAGACCAAAGCTGCTCCAGGCCAGTCAATAGCTCCTGTATCGCAGGATCTGTCCCCCAGGGACCTGGGCCCCTTAGCTGATTAGGTCTCGAGTTGGGGATCGACCCCTCCCAGCATGCACCAGCCTAACTGTCTGCCTCCTGTGCTGCAATCAGGCAGTTCATGGTGGTTGTGGATGGGCAAGGGAGGGCATGTTGTCACGGAGACAATGATGGGACCAACTCTGACGACCACACCTGGGGTCACGAAGGGTTGTAGTTATGGGGAATAAAGAGCGGTTGAAAGTCAACGTGACGTTATTCGACTGTTTATATCCAGGTTCAAACGACATCGGGGAAAGTCCATAAGTCTCCAATGACAACGTTTTTACTGTTTTAGATCTGTGCTTCTGCATATCAGATCTCAGCTGAGATAATGACCACTGGATGATTAAACGTTGATAAACGTCCAACAGCACTTTGTACAAGTTATTGGGCAAATGCTTTGTCCAGAGCATCTGCCATGCAGCCTGCTTTCACCTTAACCAGGACACCAGCCCAGCCAGCAGGACTGCACTGGCCGTCTTGCATTACTGGCTGTGGGCCATCTGAGGAAGACGCCCCAGCCTCATCAGACGCCTGGAGTGCAGACTGTAGGTAGTCAGTGCCAAGGCTAATTAACCAAATACTAACCACAGTGGTAAACTATCCAGTTACTTCGCTCAGCCAATGCAGAGGTAAATGGCCTCAAATTAAAGCCGACATTCTAACCACCCTAACTTCACAGTCCAGTTATTTACGTACTGCAACCTCTAATGTACATAGCCAGTGTTTTACTGGGAGCCAGAATGACAGAACACGTAAAATAAAATAATGAAAATTCTTCTATTTATGTTTTAAGAACAAGGAAAGGAGTCTGTTCACTGACCCCCTCTTCTAAAGCATGCTCCTAGCCATGTGATAGGCCGGCTCCGCTCGACTGAGCCGGAGTCTCCCAGCCGCGATGGGGCCACCCCAGGCCACGACTGGCCATATCGGCTGTCAATCAACTTGGTGCATAGCTGTGCCTCAGCAGTGTGGGAATTGACCTCCCTCGTGAAACCTCAGCCACGCATCCGTCAGCAAAGCGTCTCCTGCTACTAATGGGCAGAAATGGAGGTCTCTTTATGGCACAGGTGTGTGTGTGTGTGTGTGTGTGCTGCGAGCTGAAGGAAAGGCACTTGTGCCCGGGGAATGTGCCTCTGCCTGAGTCCCTGTTTAGATTACCGTGTCCTCAGACTGAGTTATTAGAAAATGGAGGACGGCCTTGGAGGGAGAGGCTGCTATGCTCTGGTGATGGTGAAGACCTCCAGTGTAAACATCCTGGAGAAGGCTTTTCTTTCCTGGCTGTGTAGCGGTGATCACTGGGATAATGCGTATGGTTGGGTGTTTTAAAGGGTGAGCTGTTGCACTATTGACCGAAGGAAACAAACTCCTATAGACCTGTAGACCAAGCTCTTCTCAAACTTGGGGGATGCATGCCACTGTTTCTTCATCCCACCCAAAATGTTCTTCTGGTCAGAGTTTGTGCTCACGTTGTGCCGTACGTCTTGTCTTCACATATCATTTTTAGCACCTCTCATGTTTTATTTCTCGTCCCTAATGCTGACGGAATGACCGTGCACGGAGTTTAATTTCTGACAGTAGTTTGTGTGCGCGTCTTCTCTCTGCACAGTTGTTTTGGCACTGCTATAACGTGTTGCTATGGTTTTCTCCACCGATATTCTCCTGGGCTCTGCAGAATCCATTAGTTCAAGAAAGCAGTGCATAGGATGTTTTTTTGTGGTGAAATGCAGAGTTCATATGTGCACAGAGCCCGTATTTTACAGCTGCACCCTAAAGGCTCGCTGTGCGCAGGCAGAGGCGCTAAAGCTGCACGTGCTTCCTCCTCTGTTCTCCGCCTTCTGCCCAGCGGCCTGTCGCTGATTCGCTTCCTCGTCTGTCTCCTGCAGGTCTGGACGCCGAGCTGTACTACGTGAGGGATGACGTGGTGAATCGCTACGCGCTGTCCTTCATCCTGCCCGTGCCCAGCGAGACCAACAGTCTACACTTCACCTGGCAATCCAAGAGCAAGGTGGACACCATCAGCGTCAGCCTTAAAGCATTAGTGAAGCCCGCACCACAGTACTGCTCTAGGCCTTCAGCTCTCCTGGGGCTCTTGTACATTGTCATTTGAACTGGGGTTAACCGTAGCACGGCTGCAAAAACATATACGGCAGGATACATATTAATCAGTCCACACTGTTATACTTAGCCGTCCTCCTGATGCAAAGTGAACGTGGGCACAGATAACAAAGTAAAAACTAAAATTAGGTGAAGAAGATGTAGAATGCTAGAGGGACTCTATGGTACAGGAGTCCTGTAGCCCTGAGCTGGGGAGCGAGCAGCTCTTCTGAAAGGTTTCCTCATGTAGCAGCTACAGAAGCATGTGCCACTTTGTGCTCTGAGTTGCTTTGGGAACAGTAGCTTTCTGTGGTCCGTGTTAAATTGAGCTTCGCCATTGGCTAGAAACCCAGCTGTTATTGTTATCAAAATTCACACAATGCTGGTACTGGATCTATGAAAGTCACTATATAAATACAATTATTATTGTTATCATTGCATTAAAAGCTCTGAAACAAGCTTTATTCAATCACCCAGAAGAATTTAGCTTCATGCAATGATTTTCCTGTATTCACTCTACTGCCATCTAGTGTGAAATTTAGGTATATATTACTCACATAAATTGTCTATGAATAAATGCTTAGCTGTGCTCATATACTGTAGTGTATTTTACCTGTGTGATTCTGTTGCTTGTCCCCACCGGTCCCTCCCCCATCCTATGCCCCTCCCCCTTGATATGCCCCTCCCCCTCCCTGCGGTCCCTGTACAGGTGGAATATAGGCTGGGCTTCCAGGTAGAGAACCCTGCTACCATGGACCAGCCCCAGAGCAACATCTCAGCTCAAGGGGAGGTGCCACGCACACGCTCAGGTAACACCATCCACCCACCTTCTCAGCTCATACACACACACACACACACACACAGACACATATGTTTATGGAATTCTGTCCTTGCTGTACAGTGCACATTAAATGTGTGTGTGTGTAGTTTTCAGAGTGGACCTCTTCTGCTCTGGGAAGGTGGATGGGGAGGCTGTCCTAACCGTGCAGCTGAATCTGACTATCCATGCCAACAATTTCACAGTGCTCAACTTTAAGCGCAGGAAAATGTGCTACAGAAGTAAGAGCTCCATTCTCCCACCAGCACCTGTTTGTCATGCAGTTCAGTGTTGCTGAGTGTGTGTGTAGTGTGTGTGCTGTGTGTAGTGTGTCTGTGTCAATGCGTGTGTGTGCTGTGTAGCTGAATGTGCTTTCTTATATCCATTATATATATCCGAGCCTTTCTCCACTCTCATCGCGCTCTGTTAGAGCCGTGTGTGTGTTTGGGCTACAGCCAGCACACTGAAGATAATTCCTCTCTGTAAAGTGCTTCCCTGGAGGAAATGCCCAATAAGTTTATGCTTGGCTTATCTAAAGCAGTCGGGCCAAAATGTCCTCCTGAGCTCAGAAGGGGTTTGTGCCCTTTTGTCCTCTGTCCCGTGTTAGCACGAGGTCCGTGGCCTGTGTATGCGTCCTTGTGAGCATGGGCCTGTGTGGCGTTTTCACATGTTTTGTGTTATCGTAGCATTTCCTAAGTGTGAAAATTGTAGCGTGAACATTTTGGGTGGTTTGTGCCCATCTCATTGGAATCTTTGTTTGTTCTTCTGGTGGTTCCTTGTGCCTTGTTCCCGCTTATCTACACGGTAGTTGCAGTAGCCGTCTGTATCTTCTCATCTCTGCCTGCTGCTTAGAGGTGCTGTCCGCGTTGCCTAAACATGCCTTTAACCCTCCACTTTCCCAAAGGAGCAGAGCAGCCTGACCTGCCCAAGAGTCCGCCCAAGACTCCGCCCAAGACCCCGCCCTTCCCCAACAGGACCAGGCCAGATTGTGAGTGCTGTCCGGCTTCCCAGTTTACACCCTTCCCACTTCTGTTATGACCCGTCTGGTGGTTTCTGCTTCATAACTCCACCTTTTCTCTTCCGGTGCCGCTCTCTTCTGCCTCATCGCTGGCCTTTGCCCCTCAGTAGACAGCGTAAACGCCCCTGCCACGTCCACAAGAGTGTTCTACATCAGCGTCGGGGTGTGTTGCGCTGTGATTTTCCTGGTGGCCATCATCCTCGCTGTGCTACACCTGCACAGCATGAAGAGACTGGAGACTGATGACAGGTATGTTTAACCCTTTATCTACTGTTTTTAACCAGTTTATCTACTGCAGTTTCCTTTAAGATAAATAAAGTCGTATCTCTGACTTGTCTACCAACTCTGCCACTTGGCCGGGAGTCAGTGTGCTTTGGCAGCTGAACTGTGATGAGCCCATCTTATTGGTTGTGGGATGATTATAAATCCCTCCCCATCGCATCTTTTTTGCTGTGATTGGCTGGAGCAAAGCGACGTACTTGTACGTACATGTATTGCAGCCACGCTTGAATGACAGAGATCCGTTTGCTGCGCACGCTTGAGCGTAAGTGCGTTTGCCACAAATTGGACTTGCAAATCTCAAGATTGTTCGCATGACTTATTTAGCAGTTCTGCAATTCCTGCCCTACATACTCCATGATCGTCGCAGTTGAAAGAGTGAATCCTGCCTCTGGACTTTGGAGAGGGGAAATATAATAAATAACAAAGAAATAAAATTATATATAAAATCGTTTTTTAGGCTTCTTCCAAACGTGTAATGGTGAAGCAAAACTGATGTTTCATGATGTTCCTGTTGGATTTATTAGTTGAGGTGTATCTCGTGTCTTTAGATTTAGTTTAGACTTCATCCTAGCACAGCAGGTCCGGTCTGCTGTTCCACAAAGGTGCTTCCGAGTCCTCGCTCACTCGCACGAGGACACACTTACTCTTAACGTTGGTAGCAGTTGTGTTGGTGTAAACGCAAGTCCGCAGGTTGCCAGAGCACAGAGGGGCCCTGTGATGGCTGTGATATGGAGTAAGTACTGGGAGGGCAGGTTTGGGGTGGGCGTTGGGGCAGGCTGGGCAGGTTTGTAGGAGGGCGTTGGGGCAGGTTTGGGGTGGGCGTTGGGGCAGGCTGGGCATGGGCAGGTTTGGGGGGGGGCGTTGGGGCAGGCTGGGCATGGGCAGGTTTGGGGGGGGCGTTGGGGCAGGCTGGGCATGGGCTTGTTTTGGTGGGGGGTGTTGGGGCAGGCTGGGCATGGGCAGGTTTGGGGGGGGCGTTGGGGCAGGCTGGGCATGGGCAGGTTTGGGGGGGGGCGTTGGGGCAGGCTGGGCATGGGCAGGTTTGGGGGGGGCGTTGGGGCAGGCTGGGCATGGGCAGGTTTGGGGTGGGCGTTGGGGCAGGCTGGGCATGGGCAGGTTTGGGGGGGGCGTTGGGGCAGCCTGGGCATGGGCAGGTTTGGGGTGGGCGTTGGGGCAGGCTGGGCATGGGCAGGTTTGGGGGGGACATCGGGGCAGGCTGGGCAGGTTTGTAGGAGGGCATTGGGGCAGGTTTGGGGTGGGCATTGGGGCAGGTTTGTAGGAGGGTGTTGGGGGAGGGTGTTGGGGCAGGTTTGGGGGAGGGCGTTGGGGCAGGTTTGGGGGAGGGTGTTGGGGCAGGTTTGGGGTGGGCGTTGGGGCAGGTTGGGCATGGGCAGGTTTGGGGGGGGGCATCGGGGCAGGTTTGTAGGAGGGTGTTGGGTCAGGTTTGGGGGAGGGTGTTGGGTCAGGTTTGGGGGAGGGTGTTGGGGCAGGTTTGGGGGGAGGGTGTTGGGTCAGGTTTGGGGGAGTGTGTTGGGTCAGGTTTGGGGGAGGGTGTTGGGGCAGGATTGGGGGAGGGTGTTGGGGCAGGTTTGGGGTGGGCGTTGGGGCAGGTTGGGCATGGGCAGGTTTGGGGGGGGGGCATCGGGGCAGGTTTGTAGGAGGGTGTTGGGGCAGGTTTGGGGGAGGGTGTTGGGGCAGGTTTGGGGGAGGGTGTTGGGGCAGGTTTGGGGGAGTGTGTTGGGGCAGGTTTGGGGGAGTGTGTTGGGGCAGGTTTGGGGGAGGGTGTTGGGGCAGGATTGGGGGAGGGTGTTGGGGCAGGTTTGGGGGAGGGTGTTGGGTCAGGTTTGGGGGAGGGTGTTGGGGCAGGTTTGGGGGAGGGCGTTGGGGCAGGTTTGGGGGAGTGTGTTGGCGCAGGTTTGCGGGCAGGTTGGGCATGGGCAGTTGGTGCTCCTCAGGGCCCTCGGTGCTGAGCTGCAGCTCCAGTGCTGACAGCTCTAATTGGGCCAATTATAGACCACTTTAGCTTCCTGTAGGACTCAGGGTCAGTAGTGGGTGGAGTTACGCTGCCAGTGTCCCAACACACTGGGGCAAGATGGTGTTCTCAGAGGATCATGGGAAACGTCTATGTAGTATAGTATAAACCTCAGTCCTGTAAGCAACATGGTTTTGTGGTTCAGGCATCACCTGCCGTTGCCCGAGTGCTGCTGTTGCTATGACGTTAGAGAACCGCCTGTCTGGCGCTGACCCATATTCACATGCAGAATAAGCAGATGGCGCTGTGCTGCCTCTCCTGTGTTCCAGCGGCAGTGAGAGTGGGAGCTCGCAGGGCCTCTCCCAGCCCTCCACACAGACCACGCAGTACCTGAGGGCCGACACCCCCAACAACGCTACGCCCGTCACCAGTAAGAACACCGCCACCATCATTCCAGCTGTCCCAGAGCAGCTCCACCCGTCACCACACCTTCTGTCCTAGCTGAGCTGCAGCAGCACAGTGGGGCTTACACACACACACAGACGTCCGTCACCTGCCCGAGTGTTTCCCAGTACCGACTGTCCCCGCAGGTCTTACCCGAGTCACTCACTTTTCCCGCTCTTCCTGCGCAAAGCGCATATTCCTCCACATAACGAGCTGAATGGCAGTGAGTGATCAAATGAGTTAAATTGAGCAGAATGGGAATCAGAAGGTGGCAATAATAATAAAAAAAACGAGCATTTGTACCTTGTAAGCTTTACTGTCTGTAGGTCTTTCTGCCTTTGGCTGTCTGGGTGGGTGACACCGTGCATGGATGAATTAAGAGGACATCGTGTCCTGCCAAAATCTCCACTGTAAAAGATTTTAAAGGCAAAGTGTCAGTTTGTACGTTCACCCAAATTCCTCCCTTGCCTTCGTCAACTGCCTTTTTTAATAAGTTACGTTAGTTTAATAAGCCTTTGCTAGTGAAAGAGGAATGACTGGTTGCTGCGTGTGAGGAGGATGAGAGAGGCTCACTTAAGTGGCTCTCTGGAACCCCAACACCCCCCAGCTTCGAAGTCACCCAATTCAGACAGAACCAACAGGAAGTGTTATTTTTAGCAGTGTGTGGAGAGGCTAAATGTTTTCTTAGCGGTTACACGTCTCCGTCCCCTCAAATTGGCGTGATTGGGCGCTAACATTAGACTTCGGTATTTTTGTAGGTGGAAAAGCAAAAAACACTGGCTATACTTTACAATTCTGGTATGAGTAAACGTATCTACAACACCAGTCGCCTGCACTCACGCTGGTTAGCACTGTCGCCTCACAGCAAGGCGGTCTGGGTTCGATTCTCGGTCTGGGCTGCTCTGTGTGGAGTTTGCATGTTCTCCCTGTGCCTGCGTAGGTTTTCTCCGGGTACTCCGGTTTCCTCCCACAGTCCAAAGACATGCATGTTAGGTTGATTGGTCACTCTAGATTGCCCGTGCATGTTGGCCATGTGGTGGACTGGCGAACTGCCTTCGCCCAGAGATGCTGGGATTGGCTCCAGCCCCCCCGTGACCCTGACTAGCGGGAATAAGCTTCTTATTCAGCTGCTGTGCTTCTCTCTACAGTTACTAGTAATTTAGAATAATTTAGAAGACTTGTGAACAGTGGTCATTCCAGCATGCGTCTTGCCTTCAATGTGTGTCTGTGTGTCGTCGTCCCCCCCCTTTATTTTTTTTTTATCAAATTGTTGCCCTCTAGTGGTCAAACATGTTTAGTGCAGGATCTGCTACCCGTCACATTTTCGTCTTTCCTCTCCCTGACCCTTTGTGATGGCTTTCATGCTCTCATGTGTTATTAGCATACACACCATCCATCTGCCGTAATTGCGCCTCCTTTACCGTCCCCTCTTCATCTCTCTCTCTCTCCCTCTTTCTCTCACCCTTTCTTCCCTTGTTCCCGCCTGTCCTCCTTCCGCCCCCCCATCAGACGTTCATGCTGGCTCTTCCCCCGTGGTGCAGCTCTCGGCCTCCTGCTACCCCCACTCTGCTGCTCCCGCCCACGATGGCAAAAGTAAGTCCCCCACCTGCCCCAGAACACCTTGTGCTAACCCTCGTGCTAACCGCTAACCCTCTCGCTCCTGTTCTCCTAACCCAGCCTGCTTCATCATCATCATCATCACCCTCCTCATCATCATCGGCACCGTCATTATCACCTATTCTTTGCCGTGGGTTTGTTGCATATATCAGCAGTTAGGAAAGGACAAATTCTTCCCAGCTGCAAATGAACAGCGCCTCTTGTGGTCAAAAAGGAGATTACACCTTGACTGTTAGCTTTGTTTGGAATAGTATGCTGTATAGTGTGTGTGTGTGTGTGTGTGTGTGTGTGTGGGCCTGCAGTCAGTTTGCATTTTCAGTTCTCAGAGGAATGATGAGATGTGTGACTAGCCATGTGTGTCTATTGTAGCCTTGTTGCCCAGCGACCAGGCAATTAACTCCCTTGACAATAGAAAGTAAGTTGGAGGTGTGAAGTGGTAAAGCCCCACTGAGGGCCATTTCACAGATGGAGCTCACACTTCCTGCTGCATAGCCTTACTATATATATATATATATATATATATAGAGAGAGAGAGAGATAGAATACACTGATACACTGACGACTGTATTAAGTACACATACCTTAAACGGTTTAGATGACAAACAATAGCCTACCTCATTGCATGATCACTTTGACAAGCCCCCCCCCCAGCGCTGCTGCTGATTGGATGCTATTTGGGGTTGCCGTTCCCAACACAGCGTTGACATGGTAACAGCATGGACTCGTGCTGCATGGGCTGGTCCTGGTTGGATGGATGTGGCTGGGCAGTGTTGCGGGAGCTGTTGCATGTGTCTGTGCTTGTCCCACAGTGTCCTGCCAGTCAGGGGGACGCACACAGATGCTGGACACACTGTGTATTTGCACAGTGGCATGACTGACAATGTGGGTGATGCGTTATGGGAAGAATGTTGACTAAAATCCTGAAAACATATTTGGATGCAGCATGCAAAAATGTAGGATAAAAAGTTATAAACTTTAGACCTTTGAATAATTAAAAAAAAAATTTTGCATGTATTAAAATAAATTCTTGTATTAAATGAGGGTGTGTGTGTGCACTCTTTTTAACATTTCAAAGTTGTAGAACTTTTAAAAGTGCACATTAATAATTTTTGAGTTTGGAGGAACATGCAGCATTGAAAATGTCTTAAGAAACTTGTTTGTTCCAAGATGTGTACTGATCCCGCAAGAGGATGTGGAGATCTTGAAGCATCAGAATCAAGGACTAAATTATTCAGTTAGAATAATTAACTAACGGGTTAACGGGCTTAACATTTCACACTCTTATCGGGCTGAAAGATTCTGTTCACTTGGAGATTCAGATCTAATCTTGAAATTTGAATATCCACTGGTGTGCGTGTGTGTGGACGTATGTATGATGGAAGATTTCAGGGAGCAGTTTGATGTATAGAGGTTGTCGGCAGCAAAGTGGGTGACATTATGTTGACAGCCCTCCTAACTTGAGCTGAACTTCAGATTAATGTCCCTGGTTTGGGACTGAGATGTCCAACAAGCTTGAGGGGATGTCCAATGCAGATGGACTCGTGTTCCTCGTACTTTACATTGTATGTCTATATGCACTTCTAGGTATTGGTTTTAAGGTTGTTTAGGTTTGAGCCTATGTTTATTTGCAATACTAGGTAGGCTAATTGATTGCTATAGTTTAGTAGTAGTCTGGTCCAAGTATCTTGAATTCTGACCCGTCTACAGTACCGTCTAGGATGCATTCTGTGAACAGATGGCAAAGCACTTTAAGTTGCTCTGCACCTGCTAAATGCCCAAGATGGTAACATGGGGGTGATCCTCGGGCGTCCACGTACCTTTACGTAGGTCGCCACTGGGGGGCACCCTTGTTCTTCAGAGTTTGTTCAGAGGAGAGAAGTGTTTTTAATAGAACTTGCAGTCTAGTGAGACGTGATATTTTAAAGCTGCTTTCTGCAAAGTGCTTTTTCATTACCTGAAGCTGCAGGGATATTGCTGGTAATGAAAGCATGCACAGTTAATTGCATGAAAGATGCCAATTAGTGTGTTCCATGGGGTGGATTGGCCACTGCGTTACATTCCTCCTTCGCTTAGCAAATGAGTGCTACTGTCAGAGGCCCTTGTACACGGGCCAGTCCCCTGTATTCTTGTGGTATGATCGGATCCCACTGGTTTCTTATCATTTTGATTCCAGTGCTGTTTGAAGTAATGTGCAGTTATTACTACCACACACTACCACACACTTCTCATATACGACCAATTCACGAGGGACGCCATGCAGCCTCACCGCCTACAGCACAGGACGGCGCGTGAACGCAGGCTAGCTCGCCTCTGAATCCCTGGCCTCCGTTAGATGATTGGACGAGAATATTTGATGGTCATTGAATGCCGGAGGGGGGAAGGGGATCAGCTCCAGTGCTTCTTTGGGTATATTTGGTCGTCCAATCACGTGCTGTGTTTCTGCATATTCTAGAATGCGTCCAAATGAAAACCTCTGTATAATAACAGGTGAGCGTGGCGACCGTGTCTCCCCCTTGCCTGTAGAATGACCTCTTTAGGTTTATTACCATCATTCTGTTAAGGTCAGAAGATAAACTGGAGTTCAAGGGAAGGGGAGGAATGTTCTCTTGAATTATGCAATCAAGAACTATTTTGTTCACTTCATATTGTACTGTTGTCCTTGGTAAGGTCCTGCGCATGTGAAATTACAATACAGCAGAGTGCAATCTGTCATCAAGCCCTCACTGAACACTTAATACGCTGAACTCGGAGTGAACCTGGTGATAAAATCGCTGCTCACGTTGGAGGTGCTAGTAGGGTGTGCGTGTGCAGGCTCACCTGGCTTTTTTATCTTGTGTTGTCTAGGGGTTTTAAATGTGATCACTTGGGTTCAGAACCGATTGTGCTGATGCTGTCTTGGTTTGTGTGTGTGTGTGTGTGTGTGTTTAGGCTACCCCTCTCTGAGGATAGAGAAGAATGATTTAAGGAGTGTCACACTGCTGGAGGCCAAAGCTAAGGTGAAGGACATCGCCATCTCCAGAGAAAGGGTCACACTCCGTGATGTCCTGCATGAAGGTGCGATGTAGCTCTCTCTCTTTCTCTCACACACACAGAGTCTTTGAGAATGTACACTTGCTCTTTGTAAGACTTCTACACAGTACTGGTCCTTGTTCAACACTACAATCCCCCTTTTTCCCAGAAGCACCAAGATGAAGAAATTTCATTCCTCTTATCATAATTGCTTTTTGTGAAAATGTCTGGCACATTCAGTTCCAGCAGGGTTGCATCACAGTGTTTATGGATGTGAACAGAGCACAGGGTAAAGGCAACCCGATACTTTGAATGAAGGTAACCTCTACCTGTTCCTTTGAATGAAGGCAACCTCTTCCCGATCCGCTGAGTGAAGACAACCTCAACCTGATCCTCTGACTGCAACCTCCACTCAATCTGTTCAGTGGGCTCTGAGCTGAATGCCAGAGGAACGTCTCGATAGTCTGACACACAACGCCGGGTTGAAACCTGTCCGCTGGGACTCGCAGAAGATGAATGTCTCCTCACGTTTAAAACACACCTCTGCGACTCCCCTGAGCTCGGCACTGCCTAATGGCTGATTCCTGGAGTCCTGCCTGGCGTAGCCGCAAGACCCTCCTGCTCTGTTCACAACAGGCTTTATTGTTGTTGCTTAAAAACAGCTGACTGTGCTTTGAAGTAAAATGTTTCCATTGGTTGCTTGGGGAAATGGCAGAGATATGGCCACCTACTCCATAATCACTCTGTAATGGTTCTGTAATCAAATATTGCCATGGTGGTTCATTACCAAGATGGAGAGCAGTCTTTTGTTTTTAAGCCCTGGGCACAAATTACACAGCTAATTTGTAATGGCCTTAGTCTGCCGGTGTTATTTCACAGTGACTGTGTGCACTCTGGAGATTTTTTCCCCAGTCCTTATCTTCCTAGTAATGTTAGAGTGACTTAATAGCTCTGAATTTCCTTCTTAATATGTCTTCTTCACAGAGCCTTATTCTCCCCAGTGTTCCCTTGTGCTTCGTTTATTTATGAATGCATTTGTAAAGGAGGCTCAGTGTGTGTACGAGAGCTCGGAGGGGCTTGTGGGGGGGTTCAGCGCGCTGACGTAACATTAGTCTGCGGGTCCAAACAGGACTCGGCGGCGAGGCAGGCAGACGGATGTGGAGCTGTAGGCCTGAGCACTGGGTTTGCCATGTTGCCACTTCACGCCTGCTTCCTCTGGACAGGCCAGAGACTGCAGGTCTAGAGCTCTGAGACTCATCACAGCTAACGTAGTACGGAGCGCCCGCTGGAGAGGAGACCGAGGCAGGACGCTTCTTTCACAACACCCGTAAAGCTGCCTGGTAGCAGAGCTCTGGTTCATATAGCATGCTGAGGTCAACGTCTCTGTTTGGACTTGCTGCTGGGCAGATTCTTACCCAGTGACAGATGGATTGTGTGTGTGTGTGTGTGTGTGTGTGTGTGTGTGTGTGTCTCTCTGTGTGTGTGTGTGCTAGGTACATTTGGACGGATATTCCACGGTGTCCTGCTGGACGAGAAGGACCCGAATAAAGAGAAACAAGTGTTCGTGAAGACCGTTAAAGGTACGGCGCTTCTGGAGCTTGAGTGGTGCTCAGAAAAGGTGGAGCGCTGCTCTGTGGTGTCCAGCATTCAGCAGATGGAGACTTGGGTGCTCCTCCACCCAAGCACGTAGTGCTGAACCCTATTGTTATTTCAGTTTATTTCTGGTCAAATACAGTAACAAGCTGTTGGTAAAAGGCTAGTTCCTTACATGTTTATTACTACTGATTTACTATGGAAAGGAAAAACATTAAACTAGCTGCCAAACACTCTCGTATTCCTGCAGGACTTTTCACTATGCACCGCACGTCCCACCATCACACACTGAATCAGTCAGTACCTGAGACACACCTGTCTGCAGCAGGTCGGAAGGGCAGAATCCCTTTGAAGGTACATTCAGGTTGAACAACGTGGTCAGACTGTAGCTACTCGACAGGGGTAAAAACGCTCATGAGCGTAAATGTTCACGATCGGTGCTCCGACTGAAAAGGGGGGATACCCGATGTTTCACCTTTGCTTCATAGGTGTTTGTTCATATGTGCAGGTAGTGTTGCTTTATATTAGAGTGAGACTTGATGGTACATAAGCAGCCTGCCAGTCACTCAAACAGGCCTGTGCAGCCCTGGAGAGCAGGACAGAAACACTCAATACAGTCAAGGTTTTTAGTTTCTTCAGTCCTCCCAAAGAGCTCCGCAGACACTCACATGGGATGCTGTTGCCCTATTGCCCTCGGTCCCCCCCTCCGCCCCACCCCGGGCTGTTAACAGCCACAGAACAATGTGCCCGTGCCAGTGTTAATCGCAGCAAGACCTTCTACTTCCCCCCCGGGCCATGTTGAAGCGGCAGGAAACAATGTAGATTAACCATTAGCCCCGAGCGGCTGCCAAAGGCTACAGTGTGAGATGAAACCAGCCCTGGGTGAACTCTGCTCCAGCGAACCCCGCCGTCCGGGCTGAGCGAGGCCAGCAGGGAGAGGCCTGTGGTGGGCTACAGCCGCTGCCTCCACCCTGGACACTGTCTGTGGCGCCCAGGTCGCGTGATTCTCAGCGTCGCGTTCTCTGAAATCCGACGTGCCGTCACACTTTGTTCTGATGTTTCCCACAAGTTTTGGCAATACCTTTTAAAAACCCACCCCACGGTTGCAGTCACACGAGGGGACTTTCACACAATGTCCACAGAAACACGTCTTGCACAAACCCGCCTTCCTTTCTCATCTCTTGGTTCCAAACTGTGAGTAATTTGCACCGCTAAGATCCTCCTCCGTGTGTTGTGTTTGCTTGTGATTGGGCAGATCACGCATCAGAGGTGCAGGTGACGATGATGCTGACGGAGAGCTGTAAGCTTCGAGGCCTTCATCACAGGTGAGTCATCGTTGGGTTCTCTTGCTCGTTCAGGCCGTGTTCACATTACGAGGCTGCAGTGACTCAAATCCAATTACCATCCCATGAGTAATCTCACAAATGGGACTTTTTTTTTGTTGTTGTTGTTGGTCATGAGTCATTCGCATTCAAGACGCGTTCAAATCCCGACCGATACAGGTTATTTTGCAATTATCGACGTGAGCCGTCCAGGATCCAGTCTGAGCAAAAACGACCAAAAAAAAAACCATGCATTGGACAGTGAGACGTTATAATGGTAACGCAGCGCTAATGCTGTCGGTGACCCACGCAGCACGCGAGGGTCGTCTTCTCCAGTGTGTAGATATGAACGGCGTGCTTCCACATTAGCTGCTTTTGGTCATGGCGACTCATACGTGATGGTTAGCGGATACACAGAATGAGGCGAAGAGGCGGCGGGATTCCCTTCACACACGCGTCCGGAATTTGACGCCATCCTCCCCGTGACTCCTGGTGCTCCGTGAGCGAATTCCGCTGATGGTGGCATGTTCCGTGATCCTGCCGGGGAGGCGTGGCCGGAGGGCGGGGTGACGGGATGCCGTGCCAGCCCAGAGCTGGGAGACGGGCGGTCACGGTGACCCTGCTGTGACCACAGACCCCCGGGTTTCCTCTGCAGACAGATTTAGGGCCCCGTGGTGCTCTATGGCTTCTGCTTCTTCCTTTCCCTTCTTCTGCCGTGTTTCCTCTTAAAAGGGCAGTTTCTCAACGCCACTCTGACGCAGTCGATTCTTCTCGGTTTCCCAGAAGACCAGAGAGCTTTGTGCTGTTACGTTAGGACACGCTGCGGTCGAAATTGTCTTGTATGTTAATTATCTGGATTGTGTCAAAACATAAACAGATATAGGACTTATTTGTATATGTGGTCAAGGGAATGACGTTTCAGTCATGCGTTTGTATATGTTGTAGTGTACACCCCACACTTTAGTTAGAGCTTTTCTTTGGCTACCAGGCCCTGTGAGGAGACCTATGAAGTCGGTGTCTTTTCTCCTGAAGGCTGTTTGTACACTCTTGCTTCTGTTTGCATTTGTGTCTTGTGGCCCCTGGTTGGCTGAACTGAGTGTCCATAGTCCAGCATGGAGCCTGATCTGGCCTGAAAGGTTGTGTTACCAAACCAACCTGCAGGACACC
>JAGXOD010000025.1:7695000-7870000 GCA_020368025.1 Brachyhypopomus occidentalis | reverse complement strand
GCCTTGTCTGTTTCCTTTCTTGTTAGTTTTTTTTTTTTGGTTTTCAAGCGTTTATAGACTCCACATGCTCTCGTGATCACCGCATGTTGATTTGAAAAGGTGTTGTGTAAACTGTCCTCAATTCATACATACCGATTAAAAAACAACCCCAAATGAAATAGGTTCTCAGTTTTGAATTGGTCTTCGCTGCCTGTCTTCTATTTGTACAGCGTATATAAGCTTTATTTTAGCTGTAGTCATATTGACATGAGTTATTCACATGAAGATCTGATTTAAGTTAGGAGACAATGGCCTGCAGCCTCAGGATTCTTACATAAGGTATTGTGTGTGGGGGGTGTGTGTGTGAGGGGTGTGTGGGTGAGGGTGTGTGTGTGTGTGTGAGGGGTTTGTGTGAGGGGTGTGTGTGTGTGGGGGGTGTGTGTGTGTGGGGTGTGTGTGTGAGGGGTGTGTGTGTGTGGGGGTGTGTGGGGTGGGTGTGTGTGTGTGTGTGGGGTGTGTGTGTGGGGGTGTGTGTGTGTGTGTGTGAGGGGTGGGTGTGTGTGTGTGTGTGTGTGTGTGTGTGGGGGGGGGTGTTTCCCTCTATTATCTTGCATGTTGATTGATTTACCATCTTGGAGTTTGATGCACCCACATTGTTATTGTTTTCAAGTAACTCCATCGATGTTTTGGGTTGATGGGTTGATTAGTTGCCTGATGTCAGCCGTCCAGTGCAAAAGCAGAAGCGACCCAGTGCATCTGCAGCGTAAATATTCAGCTTCAAAGGGAGCTGCCAGCGTACGGCGGAGCTTCAGCACACGACTGTCTGATGCTGCGTGCTGATCACTGGGCACACACTGGGCACACTGGGCTCACTGGGCTCACTGGGCACACTGGGCACACTGGGCTCCCCTCTTCAGTGGCCTCCTGTCCGTCAGCGCTCACTTATGGATGATGCAGCCAGTATCTGTTGGCTGGGACACGCGTGACTCTTTGTTTAATGTGGCTTTTTATTTTTTTTAGTTTTTTTGTTTGTTTTTGAGCCTCGTATAGTTGGTTGTGTTGGAGGTTACAGTACCATACAGTTGGAGTAGTGCATCTTTATGGGGTGCTACACATAAGGCATCTGTTCTGATTTTAACTTCAAATTATTGTCTGTGATTCACTTTGATTCATTCATTCCCTCTGGATCTCTCAGGAATGTGCTGTTTCTTATAACCATCAGATGTGTGTATTATAAAAGAATATCAACCATATAGATTTTTAAATTGTTGAATATAGTTGTCGCACTTTTTCCACAAACACTCTTAACTCACGCAGAAAAAAAAAACAGATTGTTTTTGTTGCACCCACAAAGGGAATTAATTCACAGGAACTTCACTTTTTGTTCATGATGTAATGGAAAGTTATTTAACATTTTTCTGTTGTTGGAAAGCCCTGACTGAACTTGGAGCGTGAAGCAAGACACAGGCTTTGGGTGTTTCTGTAGGACGCTGTTGGACTGTTGGAAGGTCTTCTGCTCCATTTCCCATCTATGTTCTCTGGCTTTCATGGTGTATAGTAGAATGATGGATGTGCTTGCTGATTTGAAAATGCAGGTGCTACATTGCCAAATGACAAAGACCAACTAGATAAATTAGGCAGTGTGTGGTAAATGATTCGTTGATGTGTGGGTATTTTCCATATACAAAGTGTATCACGTTGGTTTTGAAAGGGCAGGGGTCAAGGCGGTATCCAGGGAGGAGACACTGTATCCTGATGGTTGCTGGTAACCGTAACCACTCACACTTCCTAAAACACTCTAGAGGGATGAGGGTTGTTTCTAAATGTTCTTCAGGATATCACATCATAGGGAGGTTTAAAAATAGCTTCTGGTTTTGCTGCCATCCTCTAGTAGGTGTGGGTCTAGTCCTCGTGGTGGAGCTGGCTGATGCGTTTGACCAGCCGTGTAGTGAGGACTGATTCGGTGTGTGTGAGGAGGCTCGGTACAGTGTGCAGACCGGATCACCACCCACCCCTGTGTGTCCCTCATCAACAAACTGCAGGAGCTCCAGATGGTCTTGACCAAAACAAGCATCAGTTATTTCAGGATCAGGCTTTCAAAGGTCTCCAAGAACATGGAAGTGAGAACCTCTGCTCTGTTGTCCTTAAAAGCTGTTGGGTGCCCTGTCTTTGGGGTGGGGTTGGGGGGGGGGGGGGGGGGCTACCCTGGAAGTCTTCCAGAATGCTCCACCCCCCCACCCCCGAGCTGGCTGGCACAAGATGTCAACACCATTGGCCTTAGTGTTCTCCAGGTCTTCTCCTTAATAAAATACAATGCAATACAAGTGGCAATTCAAAGGGTCCAAGCACTATTTGGAAAATTTTGCAATAAGTATTAAAACCATTATAATATTTTAAACTAAAAAGATGTTTCAGTTTTGGCTCAGAAACTATTGGTGCACCCCCCAGAGGTCAATTCTCACCAATGCAGCATTATCATGTGCTAAATTTGGTTGTCCTCAAAACTGATGATCCCTGCTAGAGTTTTAAGCAATTTAGTGTGGAGTGCCATCCACGATTGATTGATGTAGCATCCACACTGTGCTAAACCTTTTTCAATAATTAAATAATTCAGTAAATAATTTTTCAATACGTTTTCTGATGAGACCGAATTTGACATAAATGAGTGAAATGCATAGCTAAAGGAAAATTATGTTGCATTACCTGATATCAAGATCTTATGAAACCTGAACATGTCATATAGTGTGTGATGTAGCGCTACCTAGTGATGTTATAGCGCTACCTAGTGATGTTATAGCGCTACCTAGTGATGATGTAGCGCTACCTAGTGATGTTATAGCGCTACCTAGTGATGATGTAGCGCTACCTAGTGATGTTGTAGCACTACCTAGTGATGTTATAGCGCTACCTAGTGATGTTATAGCGCTACCTAGTGATGATGTAGCGCTACCTAGTGATGTTATAGCGCTACCTAGTGATGATGTAGCGCTACCTAGTGATGTTGTAGCACTACCTAGTGATGTTATAGCGCTACCTAGTGATGTTATAGCGCTACCTAGTGATGATGTAGCGCTACCTAGTGATGTTGTAGCGCTACCTAGTGATGTTGTAGCGCTACCTAGTGATGTTATAGCACTACCTAGTGATGATGTAGCGCTACCTAGTGATGTTATAGCGCTACCTAGTGATGTTGTAGCGCTACCTAGTGGTGATGTAGCGCTACCTAGAGATGTTATAGCTCTACCATGTGATGTAGCGCTACCTAGTGATGTTGTAGCGCTACCTAGTGGTGATGTAACGCTACCTAGAGATGTTATAGCTCTACCATGTGATGTAGCACTACCTAGTGATGTTGTAGCGCTACCTAGTGATGTTATAGCGCTACCTAGTGATGTTGTAGCGCTACCTAGTGTTGATGTAACGCTACCTAGTGGTCATGTAACGCTACCTAGTGGTGATGTAACGCTACCTAGAGATGTTATAGCTCTACCATGTGATGTAGCACTACCTAGTGATGTTGTAGCGCTACCTAGTGGTGATGTAACGCTACCTAGAGATGTTATAGCTCTACCATGTGATGTAGCACTACCTAGTGATGTTGTAGCGCTACCTAGTGATGTTATAGCGCTACCTAGTGATGTTGTAGCTCTACCTAGTGATGTTATAGCGCTACCTAGTGATGTTGTAGCGCTACCTAGTGGTGATGTAACGCTACCTAGAGATGTTATAGCTCTACCATGTGATGTAGCACTACCTAGTGATGCAGGTAATCTTTTCCCTGCCCCAGACTGTAAAGCTTGGTGTCATTCTGTACATGTTTTGATGGGAATCTGGAAACTGCATATTGTTTTGCATATATTGTTTCTTGTTGTTGTTTTGGGTGGGAGGGCAGCGGAGGATAATTATTAAAGCTCCGACTCGTCGGAATATTTGGATTTTTGAAGGTTAAAAAAAAACCCTAGAAATAATTTGCAGTCAAAAATATGTGCAATTTTGCATAATATGCAAATTATCTAAAAATTAATTAGTCTTGAGGCTTTTTGTAGACTGGATGACGAATGATCACTGGGGAAAAACATTTATCTGCATGACATACAGTGTGTAAGTTTTGGACTGGAATGTGTTTGGGTCTGTTATAGCTCCTGTACCAAACTCGGGTTGGCGTTGTGTGTCTGAGTAGCAGCTGGAACAGTTACCTGTTGCCCAAGTCTCTGGTCTGTGGGACTTTAAGTCTGTGTGCTTCATTACAGCAAGGAATCAGAATAATGGAAACTAACAAATACAACGGAGTTCCATCAAGTACGGTGATTGGACGTCTAATAATCAAAGCAGGATTCATTTAATCAAACACACCTATTCATTTCAGCTTTCAGAAATGACACTGTTAAGTACACATTGAGTCATTCATTTCTGTAACTTTGTTTTTCTCACACTGCACTTTCTCTCATGTGAACCGTCAGTTGGACCTTCGGCTCTTTTGCACGTTCGCAAACAGTTCCATGTTTGCTTTGGGAGGCGTCCAGTCACATCAGCGTGTCTCTGCTCCGTCCTTCAGTGCTGCTGTTATACTTGAAATGTGCCTTCTGGGTGCATCTTTCCATATTCTCATACATTCTGAAATGTATTGAGGCAAAACCCATAATAGAATTGTCAGCCAGTGCACAAAGGACAGTACATGTATGAGAAGTCAAATTATGATGTGTAAAGTATGGTGTAATTAGACGGATGAGCATTTCTGTAGCCAGAGATGACCTACTCAGATTTGTGCTCTACTTGGCTACGCAATAGACAAAGTGCAGACAGCCCTATGGCACAAACGAGTGTGTGTGGGTACAGAGAAGAGAGCCCCCTGTGGCACACACTCCTGTGGCACGCGCTCCCCTGTGGCACACGCTCCTGTGGCTCCTGTGGCACGCGCTCCCCTGTGGCACACGCTCCTGTGGCTCCTGTGGCACGCGCTCCCCTGTGGCACACGCTCCTGTGGCTCCTGTGGCACGCGCTCCCCTGTGGCACGCGCTCCCCTGTGGCACAAGCTCCTGTGGCTCCTGTGGCTCCTCCCCTGTGGCACACCTGTGGCTCCTGTGCCTGTGGCACGCGCTCCCCTGTGGCACGCGCTCCCCTGTGGCACAAGCTCCTGTGGCACACGCTCCTGTGGCACGCGCTCCTGTGGCTCCTGTGGCTCCTGTGGCTCCTGTGGCACGCTCCCCTGTGGCACGCTCCTGTGGCTCCTGTGGCTCCTGTGGCACCCCCCCTGTGGCTCACGCCTGTGGCTCCTTGGCTCCTGTGGCAGCCAGAGTCTCTCACAGCTCCTGTGGCTCCTCCCTTATGCAGCATGCCAAGCCTGTGGCACGCGCTCCTGTGGCTCCTGTGGCTCCTGTGGCTCCTGTGGCTCTTGCCCCTGTGGCTCACGCTTCATTAAGCCAGAGTCTCTCAGCTCCTGGATCCCTTATGCAGCATGCCAAGCTGTGATTGACATACAGAGAAACATTAGAATACATGCAAATGGAGAGGCACATGGGGCTTTTTTATTGGATCGTAAAAATTACAATATGTACACTGACACTGAAATGTCTCCTGTCCTTTTATCGTTTAATTGGTTAAATGTTGTGTGTGCTTGTATCATTTAATCACTCTGGCATGTTTAAAGCTCATTCTACATGGTTAAAGTGAACTGAATTCAGTATCACCTTAATAGCAGGTCAGACCATTAGGATCAGGATTAGGATTTTAATCTGAATGAAATATTCTTCTCCCCAAGTTTATATTTTGCTTTTCAATCCAAAGATGTTTTACGCATATATTTATAACTGGCAAGTCGGATGTCTATACATCACCTCTGATGCCCACGACCCAAACTGCATTGGGGGAGATGGTCCTTGTACTAAAGTCTTAACTTCCAGCTAAATGACATCTTAAAATAATAAGTCCCACATAGAAAACCATTAAGCAACAATGTTATTAAGGTACAGCACTAACATTCTGTACACCTTATTCCGCCTTGGATGTAATAGACGTCAAGGTGACGTGTACTAACATTATACAAGGTTGTTTATACATTACCACATTTAGGAGCGAAACTTGACGTCGGATGTGGCTATATATGATGCACGCAGGAGCTCTGGGGCAGAAATGTAGTGAAGTAGGCCGGAAAAAATCAGCAGGGTAAACTACTGAAAAAGTCCAAATTACATTATTACAGTGCAGCACGTATTTTACACTTACAGTAAACTGAAAAGCGCGCACCTGTGCTAAACACGTATAACTCCTTGCGAACATTGCCACATTTATTCAACAGTCTCGTAGTAGATCCCTACCTAACGTCTACGGTTGGAATTTAGAGAAAGCGGGATCTTAAACGCGTAAAATCCATATCAGATTATGACCGCGTACGTACAGTTTTAGGAAATACAATACCAAGAGGCGCGAGAGACGCGTCCAAGAAACAAGTGTTCATACAGGAAAGAAAAAAGGGTTCATGTCGGCCAAATATGGACTTCAAAACAATTGCGCGTGGTTGTGGGCAGAGTCTTGTTACGTCACTGCAAACCTTAAAACCCCGGTGGAGGATGACCGGAGAGGAGAGCGGTGGAGATCATCCCTGCTGGAGCAAGCTTGGTGAAGAAGTTGGCTAACTAAGTACAACTTGTGCGAAGAAACCATGGAGATATACGCCAAAGACATCAGGAAAGCGAAGTCATCTATATTTTGTAACATTAAGGTAAATTACTGTCATTACTACTACTTCTACTAATAATGCCACTACTGTTATTCTTTAGCCTTTTATACGTAATTGTTAACGTGGTTATAGTTCTGAAAGCAAAAAAAAAAGCCGAAAATACAAACTTTCTTTTAGATTAATGAACCTGTTCAATAGTCCTGAGGCTAAACTTATCACCTGTTAATCACCTTGTCATATAGTGCAACTATAAACGAGCTCTGGTCGCAGAAGTGCTCGTGCTCCGTCACAGATTGTGTCATAATTATAGACGCGTCTGAAGCACCCAGTTCATTGTAACTTCAGCCACCTATTACCCAGTCTGATGCTAACTGGAGACGCACTGTATTACCCTCGTGATGTAACAGGCATAGATACTTTTACTACAAGTTTTCCTGATTTTTAGGGCATAATGTTTAATCGATTAACTAATTAATTGTTCTAAAATGTACATATTTGCTTTCACTTTGTACTTTATTGTCACAGTATGGGTATAAGTCTAACCTAAACACATTGCAAAATATTAATTTACTAGTGTCAAATTTTGAATATTTTGGGTCACAGCTTAGTCCCAAACCAAATATCTGGAATGTTATACTTTGACAAAAAATGCTTCGACCATTCTGCTTGTTGACTCGACTTTGATGTCTCTCTCTCTCTCTCTCTCTCTCTCTCTCTCTCTATCTATCTATCTATCTATATCTATATATATATATATCAACACCTATATGTGTTTTTGTGTAATGTCAAATAATGCGGAGTGATGTTATAACAGTTTAGATGTAGCTGGTGCAGACGTCTCGTGCTTTTAACCATGATTAATTAACTGATTCATTTGTGCCGTCATAAGTAGGCTGCACTTCTCTCACCAGGCGCTGCTGGTTGGCTCGTTACTTTTCTGTTTTACAATGATTAATTAGGACTAAAGTTCAAACCCTTGGCAAGCCGCTTTCTGGAATCGAATGGGAGTTCATTTAAGTTCACTTTATAATAACGTCATCATAAAAGGCGATAGAATGTAGTTGTGCATAGTTATAATGTGGTTAGGATGTAGTTTGTAGTGTGGGCAGCTGGTATGTGCTGCAGTGGTCTATACTCAAACGATCATGAGATAACTGCGTGAGACAGAATTGTCTACATCTGCAAAAACCCTTTCCATGGGTATTCAGCAGTGTTCCTGCCCCTTACTGTCAAGTTAGTCTGGTATTTTCTGAGGGCCAGTTTATTCCCTACCTTATTTCAGCATCGTGGGGTTCTACACCAGTAGTATTGGCTCACTATGCAGTATAGCACCACTACATGGGAAGTCTCACCTACTCTAAGACAGGATGCAGGCTGATGTCCAAGTCTCCACTGAGTTCAAATGCTCATTTACATTAACCGCATTCAGCCGACACTCTTGTCCAGAACGACTTACAATAGCGCTTTGTTGTTTCATTGGAAGAAATCCATCTAATTGTTGTTTTTTGCTGCAGGTCTCCTGACTGAAGGTCTGTGTAGTGTGTTACTGCCTCATATGGGAGGTGTGTCCTGTGTCCTGGCTCTGTCTTTAGCACACGCACAAATGTGTGGGGCTTGCAGCGCTGTGCTGCTATTGTATTTACTTGCTGCACAAGGGTGAGTCAACCATCCCGCATGTGTGGCTGTGACAGGTAGTTAGTGTATATCTGATTAGGTAGAGTGAGTAGGAGTGGAGTGACATGTCTGAAGTTGACAGGGAACACAGTGTTCAGAGTGCTGTGCCCAATGTACACACTGGTTACGAACGCAGCCTGCCTTGTCTGACTGTGGCGGCAGCACTCGGTAATGGCACAGATGTCCGTGAGCGGCAACAGGAGGGGTGTTGCAATATCACATTAATCTAGAATAAAACTGGATTTGAAAAAAAAGTTGGAAGTATTAATTCATGCAGTTGCCTATACATGAAACCCAGCACAGACTAAGATCGTGCGTCAAACGCTGCATTAGTTTCAGACTACGTTAAATTCACTAAAAGAAATAATTTGTTTTGTGTGTTCAGACAGATGATTTTGATAGTGCACACATGGTCAAAAGACCATAAGACGTATTAGCTGTAATTGCGCTGAACTTATGGTGAGATTTCAACATCGCATTCGTACTTCTGGAGTCTGACATTCTTAAGAAAAAAAATACACCCTTTAACTACAGAAAAGGTGTGTCACGTATCTGGGTTACAGGTCAGGCCAAAGACTGCACCTGCTAACAAGGAACTGGTATAACTTCATGTGGAAGCCTTACTGCCTATATGCAAATACAGATACAGCCTGTGAGTTACCTCCTCAGGTTGAGAGTAAATCTTTTATTATCCGCTGAGTTCCTTTTAATTGCTCACTTTGAAAGTTTGCTCTTTTCTTTTCTAATGGGCTTGCCAGCTTCACCCACATGACTAATGCGCAAACATATCAGCACGTCCTCCGATAAGTCGCCATTTTTGTGCTTTTTGAAGTTATTAACTTGCTTGACAAGATAATAGTTAAGTCATCCTGCCTTAATCCAGGTGCACGAAGGACTTGTGAATCCTTTAGAATTTTCTAGATTTCGGTATAAATGTCACCGAAAACATCATGGTATCTTCAAACAAGTCTAAAATGTAGATCCAGTATTACATATCTGTGAGCGCTAAAAAGTATGGAAACCTTTGCTCTCAGTCTCTGGTCCTGCATATAAACAGTTCCCAGTAACTCAATCAGTCTTCCATGTTTGCTTTGAGGAGTTTTAGCCCATTCCACTGTACATAGCAGCACCAGCTCTAAGACGCTGGTGAGTTTCTACACATGAACCTCTCCCTGTAGGTCATTCTGCTGCATAACCCATGTCCTCTGGAGATCCAGTTCATGGACGGATGTTCTGACATTTTCCATTAGAATTTGCAGATATACTTCAGAATTTATTATTCCATCAATGATGGCAAGCCGTCCTGGGCCAGATGCAGCAAATAGAGACATGATACTGCTTCACAGACTAGATAAGGTTCTCATGCTCAAATGCAGTGTCTTCCAGTCTTGAACAATAACACTTCACATTTACATTAAAACATTCTATTTAGTCTTATTTTGTCCACAAGACACTATTTCCAGTAGTCTTTTGCTTCACCACTTGACCTGCGGTGGTGACGTAGGCTTGACCTGTGGTGGTGACGTAGGCTGGTCGCAGTGTTTGGACACCAGTGGCCAGTTTCCACTTTCTACTTTGTCATACGCACCGTTGTTATTCAGTGTTCATCCTGGAGCAAACACAGAAAAAACCTTATTAACATGATTGAGATATTGAATATTAATTAACAAAATGATTAAATATGAAATAAAAAACAGAAAAATGTAAATTTTAGCCTCTGTTTTTAGACCAATTATATACTTGGTCAATGAAATATAATATTACTTTATTATAGTATTATTAATAAAATTAGTCAAAGAAAATAGGGCAGCAGATGTCTTAGTTGACTTTGATCATTTGTCCTTTGGTCTTCATGAAATTCTAAATTCGTAGAGACTCCCTGTGTCTAGAAGGTGTTGGCGGAGGAGAAGCCGCGGACCTTTTCTTCATCAGCCCTTCCTTTCATTCTGTCTTCTCAGTAGGGCTCCAAAGGTAGAACAATAGCTGTGAGATTGCAGATGAGATGCATTTTTGCAAAGCAAAGAGCCGTCAGATCTCACTCACACATCCCATACCCAAACCAAACTCCCCACCAGGCTGAGTACTGACAGGGGAGGCCCAGATAGTTTAGAGGTTTTGCGTATTTGTGAATAATTAGTTCATTAACTGAAAGAAGCACCCTAGTGTGGGAGGGTTAACAGCGTTGTATAAAACACTGACACATTTACAAAGCCATCCTTCAGGAGGGGGAGAAGCTGTTTGGGCCTGCAGAGGCATAAATGCTTCAGCCGAAGATGGAGGCAATGCAGACATGTGAAAATGATCCGTACGGCACCGCGCTCTTCCAATTTTCTTCAAAGGCTCTGCAAGTTATTTGCACAATCACTTCATTACAAAAGAAAATAAACCATGCGGTTTGTCCAGCCCTCCAGGCATCTCCAAGTTTGTCATTAATGACACAATGAGCGATAAATCTATTTATCTCCCAGAAGGTCTCTCAGTAAGATAATCACGCACTGATGATCCTGCCAGCTACAGCTTGCCAAAAGAGCAATGCTGCAAAGTCACTTAGTTTAATCTAACGTAGAGAATACAGCCACGTTAAGAAAGCTGCATAAAGTGTACCCTGATGGCATCTCCAGGGCTGTGTTGAGTTATGGTGTCTCAGGAGATGGATCGCCTGTAGTGTTGCTGTTAGTCTGTCAGAGCCTCGGGGAGACCGTAAGAATGGATTCTCTGCGCGAGCGCTCCTGAAACACTGCGCTTGAAAGAATCCAGGCGTGCTCGCGTACACCGGGCCTAAATAAAGCCCGTGTTCCTGCTCTGTGCATGCAGCACTAGATGGAAACTGACTCAAAGCGAGGGCTGGGCTGATGCAGGGAGACGGAGTGGCCACTCAGGCCGTCTACAGTGGCGTTGGGTATAAAAAGCTGTGTGGCGAGCTTATCAGAACAGTTCCATAACTAAAGAACTAAAGATAAAACAAGGACAGAAGTTTAGCCGCTCTGTAGAAGCAGCTGTCGCACTAACAGACCACAAAACGGAGGTTCCATTGGCGCTTTAGCTGATGCTTGACTTTTGATGGAGATCTGCATACTGTGATTTGGTAGAAGCTGCAGATGAAACATCTACATGTCCCTTCAGATGTCCTCTATAAGATCTGATGTCTTGGAATCATAAAAAATAACTCTCTCTCCCCTAACCCTCTTCTCTCTCTCTCTCTCTCTCTCTCCCTATCCCTCTTCTCTCTTTCTCTTTCCTACCTCTCCTCTCTCTCTCTCTCCCCTAACCCTCTTCTCTCTCTCTCTCCCATCCTTCTTCTCTCTCTCTCTTTCCTACCTCTCCTCTCTCTCTCTCTCTCCCCTAACCCTCTTCTCTCTCTCTCTCTCCCTATCCCTCTTCTCTCTCTCTCTTTCCTACCTCTCTCTCTCTCTCTCTCTCCTCTATCCCGCTTCTCTCTCTCTCTCTCTCTCCCCTATCCTGCTTCTCTCTCTCTCTTTCCTATCTCTCTCTCTCTCTCTCTCTCCTCTATCCCGCTTCTCTCTCTCTCTCTCTCTCTCTCTCTCTCCCCTATCCCTCTTCTCTCTCTCTCTTTCCTACCTCTCTCTCTCTCTCTCCCCTATCCTGCTTCTCTCTCTCTCTTTCCTACCTCTCTCTCTCCCCTATCCCTCTTCTCTCTCTCTCTTTCCTACCTCTCCTCTCTCTCTCTCTCTCTCTCTCTCCCCCTATCCCTCTCCTCTCTCTCTCTCCCTCCTCTCTCTCTCTCCCCCTAACCCTCTTCTCTCTCTCTCTCTCTCTCTCTCCCCCTATCCCTCTCCTCTCTCTCTCTCCCCCCCTAACCCTCTTCTCTCTCTCTCTCTCTCTCTCTCTCTCTATCCCTCTCCTCTCTCTCTCTCCCCCCTAACCCTCTTCTCTCTCTCTCTCTCTCTCTCTCCCTATCCCTCTCCTCTCTCTCTCTCTCCCCCTATCCCTCTCCTCTCTCTCTCTCTCCCCCTAACCCTCTCTCTCTCTCTCTCTCTCTCTCTCTCTCTCTCTCTCTCTCTCTCTCTCTCTCCCCTATCCCTCTTCTCTCTCTCACTTTCAGTCCTGGGAACAGGTCCATATTATGAGCCTTGATCTCCACTGTATCTCTGGTGTTCGGCCTCCAGAGAGAGAAACCGAGAAGTGAACAAACGACAGTAACTGTCAGGGCAAACTAAACGATCACAGAGCTCTTTCTGCAGTTTCATACTCCTGACTGCTAATCACAGGTCTGGCTCTGTGAACTGATCTGAGATCTAATGCTGTGTGCTAAACACAGATGACACTGTGTACTGAGCACAGGGGTGACACTGTACTGAGCACAGGTGTGACATTACACATTAACCTTTGGTTTACTCCATAAAATGTGGCTGGTTTTGCATGTGGGGACAAATTCCCCCTAGACACCATCTTTATCGAAACTCTTTTGTCTTATCAATAAGTCAAATTCCAGTAGTTCATATATCCAAAAATATAAACATTTTCCTGATTTGAAGTTAGTTATGTGATTAATCTCTGAGAGATCAATTTTATGAACTATTGATCTGGATAGATCGAATAGGTGTATTTGATGTACACTGTCCCTAGGGTCCCTTTCATGGACTGTGTCCATTCTGTCCACTAGTGGGAACTTTGTAAATGTCTTAGTCAGCAGCTGGATGCAGAAGGTGAATAACTACATTTCCTAGAATGTGTATTTTGCATCCAGTGAGGTGGACGTCACAGAGGAAGTGAGTCTGTGTGATGTGTTCCTCTTTCCTCTTTCTTTCTGTAGTTACTAGGTAGTTTTATTATGAGAAAATCATGCTTTTTGTAACCTCAGAGCATTTTATATGTGTGTCTGAATGTCTGGACTAAGTAATCAACCTCAAATGTTCCAGTTTCTGTTCTGTAAATAAACAACACTGCATTGTTTCTGCTTAGTTGCTTATATTGACCACATATATTACAGTAATAGACCACAAGTATTATTATTTGATCATTATTTGATATTCTTTGCACATTTTAACACAAGAGTGCCCAAGTCCAATTGTGGAGATCTACTGGTCTTCTACAGAGTGTAGTTCCAACCTTAGTCTAAGAACTAACTGAGGCCTTCAGTAGCATCTGTACAATAGCAACAGGAACAATGTGAACGGTATGTACGTTCATTAAGGGACTGAACTAAACTGTAGGGGGTAGTCGATCTCCAGGATCTTGGGTACAGCTGTTCTGGATCCAGGTTCTAGATCTCTCTGATCCCTTGCATGTTGTCTCGCTCTGTCTTCTGTCCAGTTCTTCGTCCTCTGTCATGGTCTCCTCCAGCTCACCCAACTACTGTATAGCTCCTATTTCAAGAGCACCATCACCACCATTGAGAGACGCTTCGGCCTGGACAGCTTGTCTTCTGGGACCATCTCCTCTCTGCACGAGGTGCTCAGCCCCTCGCCGACCTGCACACGCCACATATAAACACATGACCTCCTCACACGACCATTCACTGCTCTTCACGCCGCACCGTGAAGTCGTGCGTCAGACGCAAGGGAAACGGGTCCCGCAAGCTCAGGGCTGTGCATGCGTAAACCTTCCTCCCAGGCCGAACATGGAGGTCTTGCAGAGACTTGCGAACATTTGTTTCGCTGTGTGCGTCCTCCTTAGCTGGCTGGGCGAAGCGGTTTCGGTTTCAATTTGCCAAGTGCACTTGTGGTTTTCCGAGTGGAAGCATGACAGGCGTCTCACCACCCTGCTGCCGACAACACAAACATTATTACCAAACGCTGTATGACATATTGGCATTGTCACCCAGACTGCAACAGGAAGTGACAGGAGATGTCATAACAAATAGAACCTAGGAAACCATATACTGAGAACTGACGTTACAACCGTGACCCACACACCATACAGAATCTCCCTCTGTAAGTGACCTGTAAATGTAAACCACACTTTTCCTCAGTTTCAACATTTGCCTCATCGATGAGATGGTTGCTATAATTAGGTTGTGTTAGCTAGTCGTTTTTCAGTCTCCAGGACTAGCTGTGAGATGGCGTATCCAGCAGGTTTAGGGGGGGGGGGGACGACTCTATTGTGAGCATCGCACTTCCTGCTGTAGCTCAAACCGCCGTTTTGCCCCTATGATGAGGCTGAACACTTCACTCTGATCATGCCCGTGTTGTCAGGGAGCTAAGTGTGCTGTGTGTGTTTGCGTGGTGTTCGTGCGCTGTGCAGGTGGGTAACACGGTGCTGATCGTGTTCGTCAGCTACCTGGGCAGTCGTCTGCACCGGCCTCGCCTTATCGGACTGGGTGGCCTGCTGATGGCCGTCAGCGCCATGCTGCTGGCCTTACCTCACTTCCTGTACCAACACTACACCTACGACTCCGTTCTGAAAGGTGAAGACCTCGTGCTGATCTGCACCAGTGCCTGTGCACAGGCGAGCTGTAACTTGAACTTGAAGGGGTTATGGCTGATGTGTGTGTGTGTGTGTGTGTGTGTGTGTGTGTTAAATCCTTGTTGTGCACAGAACAGGCACCCCAGGCCCTGATTTTATGAAAAAAAAATAGAAAGATTTCATTTGAAAATGCTCAAAGTGATCAGGTTAATTCTTTATGCACATTAGACACAACAAGGTGGGGTTTAAAATAACATCAGCCAATGATAAAATCATGGTAAACAGGACAGAGTTCTGTGGTTTGTACTGTACAATAACAGCAGGAAGTGGCTTGAGGGCCTGTGCACCAGGGTGAGCTCTGTGTTCCTGTGTCTGTGTCTCCTCTGGTCCGTTACGAGACTTAGGATGAGAGCACCAAGCAAATATGAATATGAAGAGAGAGGGAGGGAGGGGGGGAGAGGAGAGGGGAGGAGAAAGGAGGAAGGGAGGGGAGGAGAGGAGAGGGGAGGGGAGGAGAGGGGAGGGGAGGGGAGGAAGAGGAAATGTAAGAGGAAATGTAACGCCACTTACTTCAGCCATTAACCTCCATATTTGGACAGGAATACTCAGCTTCTTATAGTATAAAAATATATTTAAAAAAATATTTTATTTTTTAAAAATACCATGTTTGTGCTGTAATAAAATATAATGGATAATGCGCTGACTGTGTGTGCTGGTCCGGCAGCAAGCAGACAGGATGTTTGCCACAGTCTCCCTCCGTCTCTGAATGCGTCCGCGGCGGAGATCTGCAGACGGCAGGAGCAGGGGGGGGGCAACACCAAGCTGTGGGGGCTGATGGCCACGGCACAGCTGCTCTTCGGGGTCGGCTCCGCCCCCATACAGCCCTTCGGCATCTCTTACGTGGACGACTTTGCTGGACCTGGCAACTCTCCTCTCTACATTGGTGACTAGCCTTTTGTCCAGGGTCTGGATTCCCAAAAGCATCATGTCATAATTTCACGTGATATCAACACTATGACGCTTATAGAGAGAGAGAAGAGGGATAGGGGAGAGAGAGAGAGAGAGAGAGAGAGAGAAGAGGGATGGGGGAGAGAGAGAGAGAGAGAGAGAGAGAGAGAGAGAGAAGAGGGATAGGGGAGAGAGAGAGAGAGAGAGAGAGAAGAGATAGGGGAGAGAGAGAGAGAGAGAGAGAGAAGAGGGATGGGGGAGAGAGAGAGAGAGAGAGAGAGAGAGAGAGAAGAGGGATAGGGGAGAGAGAGAGAGAGAGAGAGAGAGAAGAGGGATGGGGGGAGAGAGAGAGAGAGAAGAGGGATAGGGGAGAGAGAGAGAGAGAGGTAGGAAAGAGAGAGAGAGAAGAGGGATAGGGGAGAGAGAGAGAGAGAGTAGTTCAGTGTAATGCTTGTTCTACCCCTTAGAGGTGATTTGCTACGATGCTTTTGGGAAACCCACCCAGATCGTTAATAAGAGCCCCGTTTTATTTGGGTTTTTTACATTTGCTTTGGAATCGTTGTAAAGGTGTAGATGTAAAGGTGTAGATGTAAAGGTGTAGATGTAAAGGTGTAGAAGGGTTTGGCAGAGCGTATCATGTTTCTCACACGCCCTGCGTTTTACTACTCCAGCCATCCTGTTCGCTGTGTCTGTGTTCGGGCCTGCCTTTGGGTACCTGCTGGGCTCAGCAGTTCTGCACATCTACGTGGACGTGGACCGGGCTGATCCAGGTACATGCTGGCCCTCTCTGCAGCAACGCAACCATCGGTTTTGTCAATTAAAAAGTGATTGTAGGTCCCATTTCACTGCACGTGTTCATCTTTTCCTCTGACTGACCCTCCTGTCTCACCTTCCAACACACCTGCCTTACTCACCTTCTACTCACTCATCCTCCTCCTAACCTGTCTCCTCTCTCCGAGGGACCTGATAGTGCATTCATGAGATAAATCAGGTGTGTTCGAGCTGGGAGGACAGAGCGGAGTACATGTGGGCCCCGGTAAGGGGAGATGTAAGCGATGGGTTCAGACAGACGGCCCCCAGCTGGGGTCGTGCTTCAGTGCTGACTTCTGCTGTTCTGTCTTGCCTGTGCGTTCTTGAGTCTTGCTTGCTCAGTCACGGTCGTTGACGAGGAAACAGCCTACACTCTCCTTAGGGGTCAAGGCTAGGAGATAACTGGCGCTGGCAAATCTCGCAGGACTGATGGAATCCTTGACCGTTACCATAGAAACCGCTGGCTGGATTTGCACAGATTAGCTAAATGGATGTGGGTTGCACGTTTGCCAAAACAAAGGCCTTGCGACTTCACAGTTGAGTGGCTTTGCGCAACCCTACATCAGCGTTCTGCACGCAGCCTCTGGATGAGTTTCAGATAGCATGACGTCACTCGTGATGTCACTCACTCGGAATGGGTCATTTGTGTTAAGTGACTCAAGTTGCATAGTTCGTAAAACTATGCTACCAAAAATGCATGTATTCTGATGAGCATACAGCCTTTTTCAATTACTTAATTTGCATATCATTAATCAATTAAAACCATTACTGGAAATAAGTAGGCCTGCTCCCTCTGAATATTGAATGTCCTCTAAATGTCAATCAAGCTGAATAAGTTATTTCTGCAGACAAACCTGCTGGACCCTTCAGTTGCCTCTGGTGTGTTTGGGGAAGCACAGATGGAATAACCACCACCTGTCCAGTCGCCATGGCGCTTGCTTCCTGTCTCTTAACCCAACGATATCCATGTAAATCTATTTTAGCACTGGGGACAGAAACCCAAAGAAACACTTTGCCACTAATGGCTTCTCCTTTGACAGGAACATCGTAAATATGTGTGTGAGATGTTGAACACCAAGTGGTTGTTCTCTAGCTAAGGCTCCCACTACATCTGTCCGCTATGGCCATAGGCATCTTCCAGGATGTTGCCTGGGCACATGAGCAGACAAGGTCAGGGGTTCATCCATCCTCATGTAAATGCTTTACTGTCATACGGCTCCCAAAGCTTCACTGTGTTGTCATGAATGATGACGTGTAGACAGATGGGCAAACATAGAAACCATATCCGCTCGAAAGCAAACATGGAGTAAACATGCACTGCTGGGTGACTGGGCCACGTTAAAGAACAGAGTTGAAACGGTTGAATGAAACTGCCTCCTTCTCCTCTACGCCCCCTCTCTCCCCCTCCCTCCCACCACCAGGAGCAGCTCAGGAGCTGAGCCCCACCGACCCTCGCTGGGTGGGTGCGTGGTGGCTGGGGTTGCTGATCTGTGCTGGGGGGTTGACCCTCACCTCCCTGCCCTATTTCTTCTTTCCCAGAGCCATGGAGAGAGTGAGTCCTGCTGACATTAGTGCAGCCACACTGTTCATATGTGAGAAATACGTTTATGCATGTAGAGTTTACGTCACTGTGAAACAATAAGGAAATGTAATGGTTTATACTTAAGTTAAACCCCTTAACGGAGCTGCCCTTCCTCTGAACGACGCTGTAGATAACAAAATATACAGATGTAGAAGCAGAAATTAGGGCCTAATTAATATGGAAATGTTTGGTGGTGTTTACCACAATAATTGACTGATACAAACGGGCCATTTTCCGAGCAAGGACACTGTGTTATGTTTCAGACCACTGGAGGTGAGAGTGAAGTTGTGAAGAACAGCAGCAGGAACTCTGAGACATCAGTGCTGTGTTTCCTAAAGAGTAAGCCCTCCGCCCTCCGCCCAGCAGGTGTTGTTCACTGCACGCACACGCCTGTCCCGTGTAAGGCTCCCGCCCCCCACACTCCTGCTGCATGTTCCTGGGGATTATCATGACCGGGTCCCACAAGCTCTGAAACATCTCCCCACCCTGAAAGAGACTACCAGTTACTAGCTACTAGTTACCAGTTATCAGTTACCAGTTACTAGCTACTAGTTACCAGTTATCAGTTACCAGTTACTAGTTACCAGTTACTAGCTACCAGTTACCAGTTACTAGCTACCAGTTACTAGCTACTAGTTACCAGTTACCAGTTACCAGTTACTAGTTACCAGTTACTAGCTACTAGTTACCAGTTACCAGTTACTACTTACTAGTTACCAGTTACTAGTTCCCAGTTACTAGCTACTAGTTACCAGTTACTAGTTACCAGTTACTAGTTACCAGTTACTAGCTACTAGTTACCAGTTACTAGCTACTAGTTACCAGTTATCAGTTACCAGTTACTAGCTACTAGTTACCAGTTACTAGTTACCAGTTACTAGTTACCAGTTACCAGTTACTAGTTACCAGTTACCAGTTACTAGTTACCAGTTACTAGCTACTAGTTACCAGTTATCAGTTACCAGTTACTAGTTACCAGTTACTAGCTACTAGTTATCAGTTACCAGTTACTAGTTACCAGTTACCAGTTACTAGCTACTAGTTACCAGTTACCAGTTACCAGTTACCTTTTTGAGTGTGTCGGTGCGTCTGTGTGTTTGTTTGAATGTCAGTCAAATTAGCTACCAGTTACCAGTTACTAGTTACCAGTTACCAGTTAGTTACCAGTTACCAGTTACTAGTTACCAGTTATCAGTTACCAGTTACTAGCTACTAGTTACCAGTTACTAGTTACCAGTTACTAGTTACCAGTTACTAGCTACCAGTTACCAGTTACTAGTTACCAGTTACTAGCTACTAGTTACCAGTTACTAGTTACCAGTTACTAGCTACCAGTTACTAGCTACTAGTTACCAGTGTGTTACTAGTGTGTGTGTGTGTGTGTGTGTGTGTGTGTGTGTGTGTGTGTGTGTTTGTGTGTGTGTTTGTGTGTGTGTGTGTGTGTGTGTGTGTGTGTGTGTGTGTGTGTGTGGTCAGTTACTCTGCGTTTAAATGGCAGGTGGCTAGAATAACATTGCAGTCTAGCTTTAGCTATGCTTAATGTCACATTAACGTTAACGCTAAATTAGTCTGAGTAATTAAGATAGACAGATAGATACTTTATTGATCCCGAAGGAAATTAAGACCACTGGAGATAACGGAAAACAAATAACTGCTAGACAAAATACTGAGTTAAAACAATCACAAACAACTTACATCTGATGCATCATGGTGTCCACACGGGATTATGGGAAATGTAATGTAAAGCGCAGGAAGGCTACATCTATGCTGCCTTCAAAAAACGGCCTCAGCAGACAGCGACGTATGTAAACGTTCGCTCAGTGCCTGGACGCCTTCAGCGTCAGATCCGCTCCAGACGCTCGCTGCGTGTTCAGTCGTGCGTGTGTTCACGGTGGCTGAAATCTTGATGGGCTGACTGTGCTCCTCTTCTCCAGGTGCCATGAATTTGCCGTCGGTGGCGGTGGGGATTCTTCTGGGGGGGGTGATAATGAAGCGCTGGGGCTTGTCCCTGCGAGCCATCCCACGCTTTTCCCTGGCTCTGCTCCTGCTCTCCGCCCTGGTCTGTGTGCCACTCTTCTTCATGGGCTGCCCCACTCAAAGCATCGCCGGCATTTACCCCACGCCGGGAGCCAATGGGTGAGCTGGACACAGCCGTCATCACAACCGAACCTCACAACCTAACCTGGTGTTTCTCAGTGGGCTGCCGGCCGGTTGGCTCACAGCTGGTCTTTATCCTGGCTCAGTACACCTGTGTCAGGTGCTACGGTTCTTCACCTGGTTCAGGTGTGTGCAGAGCTGAGACAGAACAGGACTGTCTGGGGTCCCCAAGAGCTACTCTGGGAAACACCTGCAGGACACACATTCTTTTTCCATACACCTAAAGAAGTACTGTATTAAAGTACATCTATAGTACTGTATCAAAGTACATCTATAGTACTGTATCAAAGTACATCTATAGTACTGTATTGAAGTACATCTATAGTACTGTATGCTATGTAATACCGTATCTATTAAAGTACATCTATAGTGCTGTAGCTATAAAGTATCTGCAAAGTACTGTATAAAGTACTGAATGTGTAAAGTACTGTATGCGGTGTGAAGCTCTGGAGCGTATTTTAGCGTGAAAGTGTGGAACACGCACACAACTGCAGAGCCTCGTTCATCATTCATGACCCTCATGGGCAGAGGACACAGCGTTATTTACAGGCGTAAAGAATTACAAACACCCAACAGCTCAGACAGAACGGCAGCACTCACATAACAGCCCAGGAGCCGCGCAGCACAGACTAGAGACAGACGATTAGCACGGTGGCTTTTATAGCACTTTCAGGTTCTTTACTTTTACCCAAGTCCTTCATTGGCTCATGAGAGGCTGCATGAGAGGTTAAACAGCTTCTATCCCATGTGCTTAGTGAAGTTCCTCTGTTTCAGTAAACAGTGATTTGTGATGTGCGCCAGGCCTTAGCTGTCAGGGGCATCCGTGTGATAGTGGGTTCGGCTTTGGTGTCTTTCAGGGTTGGTTCTGTGTCACTGTTGATTGGCTGCTGGTTCTGTTGCTGGTTCTGTTGCCTCCAGTACAGTTGGGACTCCCAGTCAGGGATTTAAGGCTGTTTAAAAGTCACACCGTGTTGATTTTCCCAAGCAGCTCCAAAGCAGCAGTCGGTCTGCGTGCTGAGAGCTTCTCTGCTGCGGTGACTCTGCTCTGTCTGCTGTCGCAGGATTACAGTCCACAGAACGCAGGGAGCCAGAACTAAATCACCCCAAATGCCTCCCAGCGGGAGGGGAGGAGGGGATGAGAGAGAGAGAGAGAGAGAGAGAGAGAGGTGGGGGGGACAGAAGCAGTAGTGGGTAGTGTATCTGGCGTGAAAGTGTTTTGGTTCTGAGATGATTCAGAACGGGGTGAGTTTCATACTCTGGGTCTCACTGAGTCCCGTAGCAAATGAGAAACAAACTGAGGTCAGATGGTTTAGCACACTCCACACACCACCCTGCCAGGGCTGGGGCTTTGTGAAGTGTTGTTTTTTGATGGACATTTTAAAGGCATGTGCACACACACACACACACACACAATCGCCCTTGAACCTGAAAGCTTATCTTCCTAGAATTCTTGCCCACATTCTTCTTAACTGTGTATTATTGATCCCCAGAATCCCCACGTCCGTTGTGGTTAGGGGCTAACTGTGCCGTTTTTCTGCTGATGTTTTGTAGACTGCTTCTGTACTGCAATTCCAACTGCTCCTGCTCAAGTAGTGCCTTCAACCCCGTGTGTGGCTCAGACAACGTCGAATACGTCTCACCCTGCCACGCTGGCTGCTCCGGCTTCACCATGGAGGCCAACAACAGCTTCCGAGTGCAGGTGAGAAGACCAGGCTCCCATCACCATGGTCAGAACCATCTGCTGGGTCAGAACCCCTCAGGAACATACTCTTGACCTCATGGTTTGTGTTGGCAAGCCAGGATGTTTTAAAGCCTGGACACTTATGTCTGATTAACCATGCACAGTGTGTGTGTGTGTAAATAAATAAGTGGAGGAATTCCAGTGCTGATAGTGTAGTACTCACATGGTCCTACTGAATCATCCTGTGTGGGATCCAGAGGCCACTGAGATAAGGAGCAGAGAAAACAAGCTAGGCCTAGAACTCTCAAGGTTCCTCCCGATGATTGGAGCTAGCATTGAGGATAGTTGTGAATGCGGACAGCCTCCTGCTGGAGACAGAAGATATTGCAGTGAATTTTTGTTCACCGTGCGGCACAATATCCTTCTGTTTGGCTGTTTGAACTGTTTTTGAACTGCTGTTTTTGCTACTCAAAAAAAAACAACTCATTTTGCAGATCACTGGCCAAAAGAAAGGCGTATTTTACTTCCTTTTTTTACTGTGCCTTTTAAACTGATTAGAAAGGGAATAGCTCAAAGGAATAGCTCAAATTGCATTTAAGTAGCGATCCCTAGATATGTTGCCCAGTCCCTAATCCATCAATTCTGATGTGCATTTAAGAAAATTAAGGCTTCAGATTGTTTAACCTGAAAGTAAATAGCGCCCTCTATCTGCCCACCCAGTCCTTCGGTAACTGCAGCTGTGTATCAACGAGCGCGGGTGTGGGCACCGCCCGGCCTGGCCCTTGCACCAACAGCTGCACCCACCTCCTCCTGCCTGTCATCTTCCTCATCTCTGTAGCAGGCCTTACTGCTAGCCTCACCCACAACCCCATCTACATGATGGTGCTCAGGTATAAACCTCACTCTCTCCCTCTGTCTCTGTGTCTAACACACACGCACACTCACACACACATACACTCAAACATGCTCACACACACACATATACAGCGTAGGCATGTAGTACATTTATCTGAGTATAAGCTACATAAATTGAGCTAATATAAAATAGTACAGAATGTATATTAGATTTTAGATTTCAATATAGTGTTTTTCCACCATCTTTTTAAGGTGGTCATTAATTCAAACATTTTATATTGAAATATGACACAGAACGGTGCCTCAGGAAGAGAAGTCTTTTGCCATCGGAGTTCAGTTCCTGCTGATGAGAGTTCTTGGTAAGTGAAAGTCTCCGTCAGGACCTGTCGGGTCTGCAGACTGACCCATTCAGCTGTAGGCGTCCGACAAATTTCAGGCTCCCCTTTTAGGCTGTAAAAAATGTCTCTCTGTATGTGACTCTGTTGCTGTTATGTAACTGGCACTGGGCTGAATAGGAATGACTGCAGCGTGCTCAGTGTATGCAGTATGACTCACTGTCAGAGAGGAGTCTGCCTCCTGTTAGCCACTATTCTGCCTCAACATTCATCTGTCAGCTTTCATAAACCCAGTCCTGAAACAAGGTCGCCCTCCTTACAGAGGGAGGACGAGGCTCATACTGCCGAGCGTAAACAGTGTCAACAGTTTTATGTTCAGATAAGAGCAGGAATGGAAAAAAAGAAATTGTATTTGTTCCAGTTCTACTAAGTGTTGTAGCGGCCCCTAGTGGTGAGTTATAAAGAATAAATAGCGGTGAGAATAAATGGTCAGGCCGGTGTATAACAGCCTATGTCACTGTGAGTGTCCGGTCTTTGACAGTGAAGGGGCTCAGATCACCATTTCATACCACAGTGATACTGAAATGCAACTGAACTGGTTGGTGTGTTTGTGCATGTGTGAATATATTGTAGGGATATGTTAGGATTTGATCCTGCAGGAATTGGAAATCGGAAAACTTGGTCACTAGAATTAAAATCAATTAAATTCAATCAATGTACCTGCATGCATTATTCAGGAAGAGCTTTCAAACCTAATCAAGGCTAAAAGGATCCAAAAATAGCCCATATTTATGAACCAAATCGCGGTTCTAAGTTATGAGTTACCTTTTAAGCGCAGCACCTGAGTTCTACATCTGATGTCCTGCTGGTGCCCACAGTCCCAGTAGTCAGAAGGTCAGAGGTCAGAGGTCAGAAAGAACAGACCTGCCCACCCACCACAGGCTCAGGGAATATGAAGTTGCAGCAAAAAACAACAAAGAACCAAATATGCTAATGAAGAAAACTGCGAAACAAACAGACCCTGGTCTAGTGTGATGGTGCTTTTCTTTTGTCCGTGTGCCTAGCATGGCTGCCTGCTCCCGCCCTGTTTGGGATCACCATCGACTCCGCCTGCATTTGGTGGAAAAGTGTCTGTGGGAGGAAGCAAAGCTGTGGTTACTATGACAACAACCTCCTTAGAAACAGGTATGGGAATGTTCTCACTTGACCTAAATGCATATGAGGGTTTGTTTGGGCGGAGAGAGTCATACTTTCACACGTTTATCACCAAGAAGAGCTCGTTGTGGCCATTTATGCTAACAAAGTTCAATGGTAATGCAAAATCTCTTGGAACACTTAATAGCAAGAAGGAATAAACAATGCTGACCATAAAGAAGGTCAGACATGAGCATAATGAGCCTACACGTGCCGACAATCACACAACAGTGGAACTAGTGGCAAAAGAAATGATTAATGATTGTATAATAAAGGATGTTGTAATGATGACACCAGTAATGACGGTTCTGCCTGTTGGCTTCAGGTACCTTGGTCTGCAGGTAAGCTTTAAGGTTATGGGCATTGCCCTGTTAGCTCTCGTAGGCTGGAAGGTTGGAAAGACCCGGGAATACAGTCTGGAGAAGCATCCCGATGGACCACTGTGATTCCCATGACCCTGCCAGAGGTTAGGGCAACAGAGGACACACACCTGTGAGAGTCCACAGGACTCTGGACACCTGTTAGCACACACCTGCTCTATGCAAGGTCCTGCTGGAAGAGCACCCCCTACTGGCCGGATGGTATCATTACGTTCTCTTTTGCAATAACCATCACAGCCTGTGCAAACCCGCCCTATGGATTAGATGTCCTGGAGAGGGGGACTCAGGGCCACTTTACCGTTTGTTCATTGGGTTGTGAAACGAGAGGTTCACTTGCCACAGTTCAAGCCCTTTAAAGATGTTTTCCCATTTGCATCCTCTCCAGTAACTGCATATGGGAAGAATTTGTTCCAAGTTACATTGTCCATGAAAATACACATTTATTTTATGTATTAAATTTATCAAAAGAGGCACTCAAAGCAATGCAATTAAGGCAATTATTTTTATATAATGTTACTGTATTACTGCCAGAGAAATGCATGAGAATGAGTATCTTCAGATGTTCAGATATTCTGGACACAGACTGTGGTAATGAAACCTTAAGTGATCGCCAGAAAACTGCTTTAAATGTCTGTACTTCACTGGGGGTAGCAAACATGTGATGGTATTATGCAATATGTAATATATCTATATTTTTTTTTATAGAAAACCTAAGTTATTTTTGAAGATAATAAAATGTGTTTATAAACGTCAAATCATTGAATGGTTTGGTTTTCTCAGTTATCCGTGCGTTTTTCTTTTTTGGTTATTTGTTATATAAGGTTCAGCAAGTTGTTGTCCTCCATACAATGAATATGAACAATAATTTCGAGCAAACTTTTGAACAAAACAAAAGAAGAAATTTCCCTGGCCCTGTTATTGTATTTGTTGACAGGCGTCTACCGTTTGTCTCTCTTTCTCGTGGAAAGAAAATCCCACAGGGACCTGCCGCGTCTGTAGCCCCGTCCAACATGACGTCATGGGTGATACAGGGAGGGCGCTCGCGCAGACAAACGGAGGAGGGGAGACGTTGCGCAGGCGCAGGGACAATTGAATCTGACAGGCAGCACAGTGCAGCGTTGCTCTCGCTGAACGGGTAGGAGTGCCGCTTTTGCAACGAACGAGCTCAGCGAGGTAGCCTAAAATCACTGGAATTTTTTCATCCCCGATAAACAAAGCCCAAACATGTCTGTGGGTAATGACTTTGGGAACCCTTTAAGGAAATTCAAGCTTGTCTTTCTTGGAGAGCAAAGCGGTAAGTGTCAATTCGGAATTTTCGATAAGTTGTTTTTATTAGCTCGAGGGGGTCTACTATAGACTAGACCTGAAAATGTACTGCGCCGCCACGCAAATTTGTCCGGCCATCCAGGAGACAGACTGTCCGCTCCCAGTTTGCCGTATTATTCCACCATGGACGGCTCATTTCATTTGATGTGGTGCGAACTTTATTCCTACACCATACAGTAGAAATTCCGAGTAAATGCAACGGGATTTTGTGGCATTCTAGTTGTTCGCACACGCCGCTCAGCGATGAATGAGCACACAGTACTTGTTTAGATCTGACCAACATATATACAACTGAATAAGTTTCTTTTTCGAAAAGTTGTAAAGCGACATGAACACACATTTTGTGTTTTTAAGACGCATTAATGCTGTGCTCTTCGCGTTTTAAGTTATTTAATAGAGACGTTTACTGATATGTATATAAGACACTTCTAATAGTGCAGTCAATTCTTTATAAAATAGTTAATTGTTCTGAAAATATGTTGTATTATGCACCTTTGACATCGTATACAACATAGCTGCCGTACTTGGTGTAGTGTCGATATTAAATAAATAAATAAACAAATATATAAATAAATGGGATGTTGAGACACACCCAGACTATGTTAGCGAGAGAACTTGGGTAACTGCATCTTCTGTGTATGACGGTGTAGCTTCACGACGACGACGATGTCTATGTCAGCGGTCAGTTTGCATAGGTGTTGTGGTTATGGTTGACCAGCTAAACTTTTTAAATGTCTCTGAGTAAATAACGTTCAATTAGAGCAGCTCAGGTCCAACCTGCCTTAGGACGGTATGTTCCACTTATGATATTCAGACCAGCGCACAGAATAAATCAACTTTGTGAAATGTGTTAGTCCTGTCCTGATCAGTGGGTCTGTTCCTCCGCGAGAGCAGTTTGCATGCAGTGGAATATTGTTGCCATGGACATGAACACCCTCGGGGGAAGAATGAGCTCACCTTATTTTATTTAGTCTTGCCTCTCTTGAGTATTTGGGGTGACAAAGAGAAATGGTGACTCTTTTCTTAGCTTTGAGGCCATAAGTAATGAAGAGATACGCACTGTCCTATAAGTCACCTTACGTTTTTTTATTCCACAGACACTGTATCCAGTGCATCTGAAATGTCTCCTGGTGATGAATTCCCTGCCCTTTTCTGTTGATGGTGCTTAGGTTAATGACGACTGTGCAGTGGTGTTTAGAAGGAATCACCTTTCTTGTGCGGTATTTAACAAACACCTCTCTACCTGATTAGAGTATGAAGATGGAGGGATGTTTTTTTTAAATGTCTGAAATGGTTTGTGAGTGTATAAAAATCTGAACTCAGGAAGGCACGGTGCAAAAGCAGCGCCAGCTGATCATAAATCCGTCTGTCGGTCACAGAAGGTTTCAAAATGAGTTTTTTTAATACTGACCAAAAAATGAGTTCCAGCCTGAAAGTGCAGTCAGCAGACGCTGGCGATATCTGATCTACCGCTGGCCAAGATGACGTTCACTGCCTCATTCCTCTCGGCCTTCAGAGACTTGTGGCCTTAAGATAAGAAACCTCGTCCTTCATCATGGTGGGAGATTAGCTGCAGAGGACACTAGTGTTGCAGCGGGCATCATGTCACACAGGGACAACAGTGTGTATCAGTGTCTTGTTCTTCGATTGAGGCCCTGTTGTGGTGTAAGGGTTGATTCTGATGGCAGCACCCACGGTGGAGTGCGTTTCACCGCATTAAGAGGGATGAGCTAAAGTGTTTTCAGCCTCATGAAGGACGGCCTGTGCTTCGACCTGTTACTTCGAATGATTTCCTGCCATTATGCCTGACGCCTAGTCAATAGACCCTGCTGTAGCTCTGTTTGTAAATTCAGTGGGAGCAGGGACGTCACGTGACCCTCCCTGTTCTATTATTTTGCTTCGTGTAGAAACATTTGGAGAGCGCAGTTTGAGAGGAATCGATTTTTGTTGCCGAGAAATGTGTTAATCTGTTTGCATACAGAAGCCTACGTTGGTAAGGAGATAAGGACCAAGGAGCTTTAACGGACAGCGCGAGAATTGTGGTCTTCACATTCCACATGCAAAACACACATAGTTGGCACACAGTTTAATGATGACTTATATTTACTGTGAAATCCTTCTTGTCTCTGTCATCACGTAGACCTGAGCACGTTGTCATCGTTGGCTTGGTCCCAACATAACCGCGGACATGTTGCATCACCTGTCTGCTAACGTGTACAGATGCATATTTTCCAACAAACCTACAGCATTCTGACCCAGACAGGTTCTGCAGTGATAATGTCAGCACTGTTGATAATTACATTACATATTACAAATGCTTAGCAATTAACAGCAGACGCGGGTTTGGACCATCAGCAAGTATAGCAGCGTTTTTGTTAGATCCATCCCATGGGATTGTTTTGAACGTGTGTCATATTAAAAGAGAGGAGCAGAAAATGGGAAAATATTAGAGGGTTAGTAGACAAGGAGGCAGGGAATGGGAAGAGAGGACTGAGATCTCAGAGGGTTGGTGGGGGGGGGGTGAGAGAAGATTCTCTTGCTCTTGTGGGATTGGAAGTGGCTTCATGAGGGGAAGCTGTCCAAGGTGCTGAACGCATGCTCTCCCTCAGGCCGTCTCAGTGACTGAGAAAGGGAGGCTTGTCTGAAACGGGTTAAGGAGAGAGAGAGCGGGAGGGGGGCCATGTGCCGGGCTTCACTTAGTCCAGAGGAGATAATGTGACTGTGGTCGTTATCATACCGCAGCACACCTCAGTGCCTCAGGAACCTCTTCTTCATCCTCCTCTCCCTCCTTCTCTCCGTGGAGCTCGGGCCTAGCAGCAGAACCAAGAATGAGCCATCACTGCATCTGTTTATGTGCTTATTTTTATTTTCCTCTTTTTTTGGCTGCTATACAGCATGCCATGGCGTAGCGGTGCCTGTTGGCAGCATGGCTGTGAATAGCCAACAGAGAAGATGCTATCATTTATTATGACCGCTGATGTGGGGGAGTGGGGGGGTGTAGAGGCAGCACGGAGGAAGAGACAGCTAACTCACACCACGTTCCAGTTCACGGAGCTCTGACATGCCTGCACCAATCACACGGAGCTGGGGAAGTGTCATCTGAAATATTTGTATTGTGTTTGTGCAGTCAGCAGTGTCAGTGGAGGACTTTTATTTGTCAGATCCTCATACTTTAGTCTTGAGATGTACAGCTGCAATCTGGGACACAGCAAGGCTAACGCAGTCCGCTACTGAACATCATAGGAGAGCGAAAATGAAGCGCGGGGCCACCTGTGCAGGCCAGCGCGTATCTACGAGTCCAACTGTGATGCAGTACTTTGGGGTCATCACAGAAGCTTAACAATAACCTCCAAGAAGGAGCTTGAAGGCATTAAACAGGAGTGTCAGATGAGCCAGTGCATCTAGTGGCTCTACGTAATACTGGTGGCATGTATATGGAGAATTCGTTTCTGTGTGGCTAAATCCATGGATTCTGAAGTCGGCCGGCAAATCAGATGGGCTTTTATTTTGTTGTTTTGTTCAGCGGTCTGTGAAGCCTGCTCTCACCGAGGAAGCAGCCTCTTGCCAACTTCCAGGCTCAGAGTAATGAAGAAGGCTACTGGGAGAGTGGTTCACACTGATTACTCCCTTTACTCCGACGCCCAGCCAGAAGGCAGTCTGCTCTCCAAAACAAGTGCACCTTATGTGATCCATTGGCATCACAACATAACTGCTTTGTCTCATTAACCTGAAACTCACTGTTGTGTTTTGGTGTAGTTTTGTAATAAAATAAACGAGACCTTGCAAAATGTTGCTGACTCATTGGAGCTGCCCATGTAGGCTTTGATCAGTTTATAGGTTTTCTGTAAAGGGAGGCAGATACGTCAATCAACATGTCTCCAGGCAACAGTGTTTGCAGCCAACTGCAAATTAGCCAGTGAATGAATCCTGGAGTGTTCTATACACTCAGAGTTTGTACCAAGCACTCGAACTCTGTCCGTGCTGCCTATCGATTATGTCAGATGTTTGCTAAGGATCTTCCTGTTCAAAGCCAGGAGATAACTGCTTCCTGCATTTTTAACATGATCTGTGCTTGATCTGTGCAGAACAGATGAAGGAGTTCTGATCAGCTGCATTCAGGTGGCAGCTGATTTGTGTTTTCAGTGTACAAACACACAGACCGCACAGAGGTGCATACCAGCATTGAACGGCTTTGTAGGTTTCATAAAACGTTAGATCTCTCCTCCCTGCATACAAGTTCTGTGTGTGTGTGTGTGTGTGTGTGTGTGTGATTGAACGACCCCTTGCAGCATTCTTCAAACTGGAAATGGGAAGTGCTCCAATACAGTCCAGCTTAGTTTCGTTCATGGTCTTTCCCCTTCACCGTCAGTCAGGTGGAGTAAGACGACTCCTCGGCTGTGAGGTGCTATGGCTTTGGAGTATAAGAACCCTAACGTAAAGTACTACATATCTGTTACACACCCTGTGTACATCACAGTAGATTTCATATGAAATGGGTTAAAGAACCTGGTTGTGTTAACGAGCAATTTATTACGTTCCTGTTTTTTACTGGTTTATTACTGGTTTATTCTGGTTTATTACTGGTTTAGTCTGGTTTTCTGGCTTCCCTGACTCATTACGAGAGGTGAGATGCCACGGCGACCTTCTCAACACCTTCTTACGCCTGTCAGTGCTGCTGTAGCAGACGCAGACGCAGACGCACCAGGCGCAGTCTTCATACCTGGAGGCAAAAGAGTGTTTTATTATTGAAAACCTGAATCTAGCGGGATTGAATTTGCCTCCTGGGACAGTTTCAGTTTACCTAGTGGACATTCTACCTGCTGCCTTCTCCTGCCTGTGTACAAGTTCCCTTAAGTGTAAAATGTGTAATAGTCAAAGAGGATAAAGTAGGACAGGAGGCCATTTTACCGGTTTAGTAAGAGAGGGGGAGGGACATTTTTCAAAGACATTTTTCAGGACCATGTGTAATTGCAGTGGAGGTATATGCCAGTTACGTGTATTATAAGTTATTTTAGGCATAGCATTGGTGTGCACACTGTACGCCTTCAATGAGTGATCAGAGGAAAATTCAGAATGACATCACCAGTCCCAACGTCGCTGGGCTCCACCCACACACCCCTCCCCTCCTCCCATCCCCTCCCCACCCTCCCCCCTTTTCCGGCTCCTCTTCAAACATTCTGTACACCTTTTGCTTCTCTCTCCTTCCCCAGATGCCTTTCTGCAGAACTGGAACAATCTCGTCAATTATAGATCACTCTTATGTGATGGGATAGTCTTGCTAAGTTTGCCCCTGCTCCCATGTTAGTCTATACAGTCATATACACACAGTGCACGCGTGTGTGTGTGTGTGTGTGTGTGTGTGTGTGTGTGTGTGTGACTGTGCGTGTGCATACTAAAATACACACTCTTTTGCTCTTCCAGTGCTTTTCTTTCTACACTCTGTGCTTCCCTTCTTGCATTTTAATGAGATTCAGTGGCAACTTTTCTTTGTCCCATCTTTTGTCTCTCTCTCTCTCTTTCTTTCTTTCTCTCCTCTTTCTTCTCTTTTCCTTCCTAAGCACCTTAAACAAAATGGGCCTCAAAATGGGTTTCAAGAGGCTTCTTTTCCCACTTTCTTGCTTATGCCTATTAAAAAATCAATGTCCAACCCATTAAGATATAAATATAGTTCCTTTATGTGCAGTATGCAGTTGCATTCCAGAGAGGTGCACTTGACAGGGACCATCAGCATCGTGTGTCTGCCCACATGATGCGGAAATAACAACTGCACACGTCCATCGACCCCTCAGGAGATCTTAATTATTAAAAGCGACACATCATTTTAAACTGTTTTATTCATTTAGTTTCCAGTGTCTTGATTTCCCAAAGATGTCTCAACTTCGCAGTCACCAATATCCACGCAGACAAAAAGAGTGAATATTTTAGGGACTGGTGGATGCACTTCAGCAAAAAGTTCCACAAATGTAAAACAACCTGCTGTATTTATAGCTTAAAGTGATAAACGACGTCACCTTGTGGGAGTTTGCTTGTTCCAGCAGAAGGCTTCCCAACGCTCCCCAGGGCTGGCTGCTCTGGGCTGGATTACTCCAGGACAGACGAGAGATGCACACAGTCCTCTAGAAGCTCTTAGGGAAGCTGTTCTGGTATTATTCCTGACTGGCCCCCTGAAACCTGCTCACCTGCACCAGTCAGTCAACATTAAACAGGAGATGTACAACTCGGCGCCGCTGCTCTGAGCTATGGCCGTTGGTGGGGAGCTCGTCAAAGCCAGCAACGAGAGCACACGCAAATAAAAATGTCTCGTATTTGTCTCGTACTTGTCTCGGTAACCTTACCAAATTGGGTGGCACTGATTCTTACTGCATATGGCAGAAATGCTCAATCAAGGATTACTTCAGCTCCATGAATAATGGATTGTGTTGAGATCCATGCGCTCTGTAAGCATACTGCATGTCCTGCTGTGATGCTGGAGGGTTGTAAAGTGGTTAATGTAATAATGGTGACCTCTGTGAGGTTCTGGCTGGCCAGACGTTTGGGAGGGGGTTCCTGACTCTTGAGCCTAGGGTCAATGTCAGCGTGCTCAGACTCCAGGGCTCTCTGGAGATTTTCTGCGGCTGTGAATTGTGTGGAGAAGTTCGGTCTGTGGTCCAAGACCACCGAGCTCAGACTATGGGACCAGGCACCCATTTTGTGAAAAATTTGGAGGTGGTCTTCAATTAAAACGTGTCCAGATTTATGCAAATGGATTATTTCATTCTGTGGGCTGTGGGCTGTTCTACCAGCCTAATGCTTCACTCTTGGAGCCGTCTCCACACAGTTTAAACGTATCGCTTCTGTGGATTCAATAAACACGCCCCTTCAGCAATTAAAATCATGTCACCACTTAATAAGACAGGGACAAAAAAAGTGAATCATATCATACAATATTGGTTTCTACTGGGAGCACACGAGTCTTTTAACAACAATTTTGCTAATACCAACATGTCGAAGTTAATTTGTTGTCACTGTTTCTGATTCATTAATCAGCCTGCTTCCCTACAAGAAGCAGCAACGTTTTGATCATAAACTCTCATTTCTGCATGTTGCTCTTTGTAATTTCTTTTCTTTCTTTCTTTTTGGTAAGTGGATGTTTGTAAAGCTAGAGACAAACAAACAAATCAATAATAAATAAATGCCTCTCACGGGTAATTATTACAGTCTCATAGTAAGAGCTGATCAACAGAACGCACATAACCTCTGACCCCCCTGGTACTGCTACACTGACACACGGAGATTTGAAAGTTCATCAGACAGTGACTCGTCATCCATCTAGGGTGGCAGCCCTGCGGCATAGATGAGAAAAGGCATGTAAAGAAGATGCAAACATATGTAAACAGGAACGGTTCGCCTCCGAGTTAACACATCCAGAACACTAGCGATCAAGCTACGAGTAAATAATGACTTATGGAAAAAAATATTTGGTATCTTGATAAATTTATCATCATTCTCATATATAATTTACACAGTAACCAAACTTTTATTCCTTTATGCTTGTAGTTCAAAAGACCATTTAGAATCTGAAAGTCTGTGCTGCTCCATGCTTTGTGCCTTACATCATTATTTAATTTACTTTCAAATCCTTTAGCCTGCAAAAAAATCATAAAAGACCAATATTATTATAAAACCCCAACTCATTGGAAAAACACCATAAAACTGCAGTGCACAAATATGGATGGCGGGTGCCTGTGTGCCAGATTAACCCTGCACGTCTTTGCTGGCAGTGGAGGCACTACAGCCATTAGGCACTTTGCTCCGTCTAGGTTCAAACCTTCATGATCTTAAGTTCATCCTACTAGAGATCTGTGGGTCTGTCACTTCTTCCGCACTTCACTGGGCTCTAAAGGGCGGAGCCCTGCGGCTTTGCCAGGGGGATGCATGCGTCTGATTGGTGTTCCGTGCACGTAGCGCTGCCCTGCCGGACACGCCCTCCCTGCCGGACACGCCCTGCCGTTGCCGTGACGCCAGAGCGATGGGGATCTGCTGGCCCTTGGCCAGGCACCAGGCAGCATGCCTCCGGTTAGCTGTCCTCCAATAATTCATGAACCTGCAAGATGAAGAAGTGTGCGAGGGTACGTCGGGATCGGAGATGAGCTGGCAGTGCGGGGGAGGGGAGGGCCAGGGACTCCTGTCTCTCCCACGTCTCTCCTCCCAACAGGACTTGGACGATTGTTACAGTTAAAAAACGTCTTGCTCAATTTTATATCGACCTGTAAGGTAAAATGCCGGTTCCTTAAGTGGACGTTCACTATGGTTTTTATGAAGAGATATGGGAACTGAACTCTTCTATTTCCATGCAGAGATTATATGAGAGTTGGCCAAGGTGATACTGAGTAAATAGAGCATCCCACCTGCCACTGTAAGGAGAAGAGATCTGATCCAACATCACTATATGGAGTCCTGCAGTTTTAGACTGTGTGTGTGTGTGTGTGTGTATGAGAGAGAGAGAAGGAGAGGGGGGTGTTCTGTAGACCAGGAGCAAAATCCACTGGGATGTGAGCATTCATTTTTATTTTTAAAGATAACTCTGGGTCTTCATCATTTTGAGTCTCCTTGTATCATTCTGCAGTAGAGTTGTGCTCTAAGTCAGAATGGCCGCCCTGCTCTCTGGCACTGTTTATCTGTTATTGATCGACTTTGCAGCCCGGTAATGGGGGTGATTGATCAGAAGGGATACGTCCCCCTTCACTTCCCTGTCCAGGGCTGTTCGCATTACTCTGCATCACAACAACAACCCCTTTCCCCGCGCGGCACCACGCACGCAGTGTATTCTCCTCTCCCACGTCTTTTCAGTGTTTCAGGACATGATGAAATGTTCAAAAAACAACAACATTGGATTCCTCATCTAAGAAGCTCATAAAAGAACCTCCATTAAAGTTTTTATTGGATGGCTGTGAACCGTTTTGCAGTGATTCCTGTAAATCTCACACCGTGTTATTTCGTTGCAGAAATATGAGATACGGCAGGATGTGAACTGATTTATTGAGCGATGAAAAAGGAGTGGCTATATGCCCATGTGCTCTTAATAATCCCATCTGTGAAATCATACCCAGCATATACATCAGTCTGTCTCGTCTCCCTCGTAGGGGAGTGTGTCTATGTACAAGTTCACCTCTGAACTGACCCTCGTGCCCTGCCCTTGGTGAACGCAAGCCCGATGTTGTGGATCGTCTGAGGTCTCCACGCTGGACATATGTCCTGTCCCTGGTACTCCTATGGATGTCCCCACCCCTCCCGCCAGAAACTCTCCAGGACACCCACCATGTTTATGTTCACCAGTCTAGTCAGGGCCAGGCATGAAATGAAGTAATTATCCAGACGGTCTAGAGACTCTAGAGTCATTCTTGTGGCTTCTGTAAGGATTCTTAGCTTTCAGCTCCGTGAATACTTCTATGTAAATATAGTAAATGCCTGGTCCAAGGTTTTATTTAATTATTCTTGGGGTTGGGGTTTAAAAAACGCCTCTTAATACCAGTTATAAACTTTCTAATGGTTGTTTATTTAAGATTTATTTCAGTGTAACATTTATATTTGTAATTGATGTTAATTAATACTTTTTCCTTGAATATTTTATGTTAGGATTTTATTTGCAAGGCACCTTAAATCGCCTCATTTAAGAAACGTGCAGAATACATAAACTCCCCATGCCTGTATGAGGATGCCTTTCCTTTTAATATGATTCATTTTATCCAATCCAATTTAGTTCATTTTATTTGTCTCTAGGTGGTAATTCATTAATGGCCAAGCAAATTAAAATGTATGCTCTCTATATGCTCTCTCTCTCTCTGTCTCTCTCTCTCTCTCTCTCTCTCTCTCTCTCTCTCTCTCTCTCTCTCTTCTGTACTTCACCATAATGAGAGCACAGGAGCCAGTCTGTGTCTTTAGAGCTCTGCTCCTGCCCCTGCCCCTGCCCTTGCCCCTACCCCTACCCCTGCCCCTGCTCCACTGCCTGCTGCACACTGGGCGTATTCACTGGGCCCTTCCTCCACAGACAGGACCCTCTGTCAGGGGGCAACAGAGCCTGTAGGGCTGCTGGCTGCCCCCCCCCCCCTGCTGTTCCCATCACTCACCCAGCACCAGCAGAGCCCCCACGCCCTCGTGGGCATGTGATGAACTGGGCCCCAGTGCACATGTGCGGAGGGGAGGGGAGGGGCACACTGGTGGAGGGGCGGGCATACAGGTGGAGGGGAGGGGCACACGGGTGGAGGGGAGGGATGGGGCATACGGGTGGAGGGGAGGGGCACACGGGTGGAGGGGAGGGGCGGGCATATGGGTGGAGGGGATGGGCACACGGGTGGAGGGGAGCCCGCCTCTCCCACCCTGGATGTCTCATCAGCCACTTCTGTTTGCTCCTGAAATTTGGATGGCCATGACAAACAGTGAGACTTTTTAATTATTCTATTATAATATTCACATTTTTTTTAGAGAGGTCCGATTTTATTAGTATGTTTCTACTTATACATTAATGTTTTTAGATGATTATTTAGAGATTTTGTCCTACTGATGTGGTATTCATAAACAGAGTGGTCTGCCTTTGTGTGAACCACACCCTGGTGTGTGAAATCACATTTAATCTGTCATGGCCACTGAAACATTAGACAGACTCCGATGGTCCATTTTTGGAAGTATTTTGTGCATTAGCTCATTTAATATGTATACATACACTCTTAACACACAGAGGAAAGGCAACAGAAGCCACAGGCAGTGCTGTGTGTATGTGTGTGAGAGAAAGAGAGAGAGTGACAGAAAGTGAGAGTAAGACAGAGAAAGAGTAAGTGAGAGGCAAGCATGTATATCAAACTGCCTTACACTGATTCTGTGGTTAATTAACACACTTCCAGCTCAACTGGAGATGTTAACAGTCAGATGTAAGTGTACTTCAGAGGAGCAGAGCAAAAAGAAAGTGTTTTCTTGTTTCTCCCAGTGAAATCAGTGGCTGAATATCAATGCCGTACCTCCCAGTATCCTTCCTCTTCCTCAGTGTGGGCCTTCATCTCAGAGGGGCTGCTGGTTGCTGGGCTGAGGAGTTAAAGTACCATTCTCCCCTTTGATCCTTTGCCGCTGTTATGCACCGTCTCTCCCACGACTCCAGAGATGAAGAGCTCTAATACTAAAGAACTTTACCCCGCATGAAGTGCTTTCCAGTAGGCCTGCACAAAACGGATCTCCCTCCTTTCTTCTAAATGTGTTGAACAGCAAAAAGAAGCACTTCTGTTGTGGCGTATCGTGCCAAGCCAGCATCCTCTGTTGTGCAGCCACAGACCCTGTTCAAAACACACCATTCCTCTCTTCTTCTTCTTGTATTATGAGCTACAGAACTAATCAGCACACTGGGGCACCTTCTGAAGACCTGCCGTTGGGACGCGCCTTTGTTGTTCGCTTACACGCGCCCGTGAATCAGAAATATCCATTTGCGCTCGCCTGCCACGCCGGTGCGGCTCCATGCTCGCGGTTTGGTTTAAAGCCAAATTCTGCAAATTAGAGGAATAGATTCTCCTGTTGTACTTGAGCTGCGGCAAATGCAAAAGTGTTTTTCCTGCCTCTTACTAAAAATGTCACGACATCTTCTCGCTGTTCAGTTCAGATCGATTTTTAAAGGACCTTTTCCCAGATTTGAACTGTGCAATTTCACCCGTCTTTTTGTGCATATAAACAGATTATGGTAAACTCATTATGGTAATATTTAACTATGTTGCAAGTAATTAATTAAAAAACATTTAAATGTGTATAGTACATATAATTAAATTTATGATTACAGCTATATGGGATGAAATAATAAGGAAAATAATATGATAAACATATTTTGTGTTTTGCTGTAAATGGATCCTTGGGGAGGGTTAGGGTTGGGGTTAGGTTAGGGTTGGGGTTAGGGTTAGAGTCAGGGGTTGGGGTTAGTGGTGGTTAGGGTTAGGGGTTAGGGTTGGGGTTGGGGTTAGGGTTAGGGTTAGGGGTTGGGTTAGGGTTAGGGTTAGGGGTTAGTGGTTAGGGTTAGGGGTTGGGGTTAGTGGTGGTTAGGGTTAGGGGTTGGGTTGGGGTTAGGGTTAGGGGTTGGGGTTAGGGCGGTTAGGGGGTTGGGGTTAGTGGTGGTTAGGGATAGGGGTTGGGTTGGGATTAGGGGTTATGGTTAGGGGTTAGGGTTAGGGGTTGGGGTTAGGGTTAGGGGTTGGGGTTAGTGGCGGTTAGGGTTGGGGTTAGTGGTGGTTAGGGATAGGGGTTGGGTTGGGATTAGGGGTTATGGTTAGGGCTTATGGTTAGGGGTTGGGGTTAGTGGTGGTTAGGGTTAGGGGTTAGGGGTTAGGGTTAGGGTGGTTAGGGTTAGGGTTAGGGGTTAGGGTTAGGGGTTAGGGTTAGGGTGGTTAGGGTTAGGGGTTAGGGTTAGGGGTTGGGGTTAGTGGTGGTTAGGGTTAGGGGTTAGGGTTAGGGGTTAGGGTTAGTGGTGGTTAGGGTTAGGGGTTAGGGTTAGTGGTGGTTAGGGTTAGGGGTTAGGGTTAGGGGTTAGGGTTAGATCCCAGAGGGAAACTGCTGTCCTTTGCTGGAAGAAAGTCAGATGATTTAGAGACTCCTCCAATATCACTATGTAAAAGCTTAATCAATCCATGCCAGCACATTAATCAAAGTGAGAATGTATCATGCATATAATGGTCAAATATTGTTATCCCAGTGTCAAGCGAGTGGAGTCTTGGATAAGGATGAGTATTCCCTAGTTCTCATTTTAAATAATTCAGTCATTTGAATCTTGCAAAAATATTAAAACACTTCTAAACACAACTAAAAGAACTGCCATTGTGCAGAAAGGTACTTTAAATCATCATCTAAATGTACTGTATTTGTGCGTCTGAGTCCTGTGGATAAACTATACTTTACGTCTTAGGTATGTGTCCTGTACCGTTCACTTTACGATTTGTTAGCCCATCTGGTTCTGTACCTGCCTCAGGAATAATTACATGTCCTCACGTGCTTTATGTGATGTTGATTCACGATGGTCCGTGTGAGGCTGGATCAGCATGGATGTGTCCAGCGTTCACACTGAGGTCTCCTGTCACTCTACACTCATTAATTCCATCCAGCCCACAGTCTCTTGAGGCTCCACACAACCAACTTGAAATGAGAATGAATAGCTGAAAATGGCGTGGGAGATACCATAAATTGCTGGTTTTAGCTTCGTTCCATCCCAGTGACAATTCACTGCAGCTCCGTTAGAATTTGCAGAGCACGGTTGCTATATAAATGATGAATTCCAGCTGGGTCTGCTGCTGACTGATATTGACAGGCCACTGATCCCAATTACAGCTGAATAATTAGCTTGCAAAATCGGTATTGGGTAATTCTGCTTTGTATGTCTCTATCTGAGCACCTGAAGCCAAACAGTGAATAATAATCCAGCCATAAATTTCCTAGAATACAGATATCAGGATTATCTTTATTATTTCTGAATGGTCATAAGATGTGTGAACCAATTACCTTATTATGAGGTCACAATCATTAACTGTCATCATCTTTTTTTTTTTTCTTTCTGAAGCTATTAATTTGACCCCCCATCATCTGTCAGTGGGACACAGCCAGACTGACTGGGAGCACCAGGTTTGACCCTGTTCTGCCTCTCACCTGGGCACTGGTTGGAGGGCAGCTGGGCTGCAGATGGGTACTGGTTTGGCACAGATGGGGCAGGTGATCCAGGGGCGAAGAGGCCGCCGTCACACGGAGGGCCGACTTCCTGGACCTTGGCTGCAGCGTGGAGTCTTAACAGAAGGAGATTAGCTTCAGAACAGTGACTCACTTCTTGAACCAGATACAGACAGAGAGACGGAGAGAGGGAGGAAAGGCAAGATGGAGGAGAGATTGAGAGGAAAGAGGAACTGCAGAGGGAGTGTGAGGCTCATGGAGCAAGTAGTGTGAGGAAGCCAGAGTGCTGATCCGAACACGGCGTTGGTTCAGACCCAAAGGACGAGGACAGTGCATGCAGGGCAGAAGCAGCAGCCTGGGGAGACGTCGGGCCGGGCCGGGCCACTGCGCTCGCGCAGCTCGGGAAGCCTCTCTGTGTAATTACCACCCTGTCCAGGATGCATCCTGTAATTTGACTCACGTCAGGTCGCTGTCAGCCGTCCTCAACGTCATGCGCTTGAATGGAGCGGACGAAGACGTAACGGGTCCCTAGGAAGACAGAGGACGGGGGGGGACGCGATGGGGAGAGTCAGCTGCTCTTCCCTCTGGAGATCGGCCGTGTCCTTGGGCCGTGTCCTTTAGGCTCGTGCCTACGCATGTCGACAGGCACAGCGATTGTGTTGTTGGCCACGGTCCATTTAGGGACAGTTTTGCTTGTGCAGATCAGCAGTGCCAGGAGGGTCGTGCACGCCTGGCATCTTAAAGTGCCAGGCAGTACGATAATCATGCTCCCGCACTTCAGTGGTCAGTCGCCACTAAAATCCTCTCGGGTACATCTAAGTGCTGCCGTGTTTGGTCGACCAGAGAGAAAATAAATATTTGAACAAGTTTGTTTACTGGGACACGGAAAGGAAGAGGGTCAGACAGACAACTGCATGTTTTGCATATTCATATTCAGTTTCAGAGAATGACAAAGAGGAATATTGATCAGTTTAATCTGTTTTTTCCTAATGATGCATCTCTCTTCGGTGTCTTAATTATATCCGTATAATCTCAGCAAAAATCTAATGTTAGCGTGTGTGGGATTTGGCACCCTTGTGTAGAAGCGCTCACCACGGGTTCCTCTGTGAGACGTTCTCGCAGACGCAGCAGGACTCTGGTGCTCCTGTGCCGTCCGTGGGTGTTTCTGCTCGACGTCGTGCTCAGGTGTGTTCAGCTCCACCAGGCTGCTAGCCTCTGCTTGAACACACACACCTCACACACATCTGGTCCTGTTGGACACACTCTGAGTGAGACGCTTTCCTCACTGGATGGACGAGGGTGGGGGAGGGGGGGGGGGGGGGAGGGGGGGTTTAATTTAAAGTGTTGGGCCGGCCTCACCCTGGATGAGATGCTCAGATGGGACTAGCAGACTAAAAGCTACCCTCTCATCTCAAGGCAGTAGCCAGCCATGTGTCTGGTGTCATGTGTCTTAAAACTGTTTTACTGTGTGTGAGTGCATGTGTAGGTAAAAGTCTTCAGTAGACTTCACAAGAGGAGATGAAGGTAGTGGTGGGAATCAGAAATATACAGTGTGTACAGACTGCTTTCAAACTAATGACAAAATATTGGGGGAAAACTTCTTCTTTAGATCTTAAATTCTTTAAAATGAACATGTAGGGTTTTCAAATTTATTTTAATTATTTCTATATTTATTTGTATACTAGTTCTACTGCGAATGGATGATAAATTATACTGTAGTGTTCTTGGTGGTTAAATTTTGAGCTTTAAACTTCTAAATCTAACCCACCACATGTACCTGAGTGTAGGGAGATGCGTTTGAGTGTGGGGTTAAAGGTTGGAGTGTGAGGTTATACAATGGAGTGTGGAGCGATGCATCAGAATGTGGGGGATGCTGGAGTGTGGGGTAATAAGTTGGAGTGTGGGGTGAGATGCTGGAGTGTGGGGTAATGAGATGGAGTGCGGGGTGAGATGCTGGAGTGTGGGGTCTCCTCCTCCTCCCTCACATCCACCCCTGTGGTCTCCTCCTCCTGCCTCACATCCACCCCTGTGGTCTCCTCCTCCTCCTCCCTCACATCCACCCCTGTGGTCTTCTCCTCCTCCCTCACATCCACCCCTGTGGTCTCCTCCTCCTCCTCCCTCACATCCACCCCTGTGGTCTCCTCTTCCTCCCTCACATCCACCCCTGTGGTCTCCTCCTCCTCCTCCCTCCCTCATCCACCCCTGTGGTCTCCTCCTCCTCCGCCCCTCACATCCACCCCTGTGGTCTCCTCCTCCTCCCTCACATCCACCCCTGTGGTCTCCTCCTTCTCCTCCCTCCCATCCACCCCTGTGGTCTCCTCCTCCTCCTCCCTCACATCCACCCCTGTGGTCTCCTCCTCCTCCTCCTCCTCCCTCACATCAACCCCTGTGGTCTCCTCCTCCCCCCTCACATCCACCCCTGTGGTCTCCTCCTCCTCCTCCCACACATCCACCCCTGTGGTCTCCTCCTCCTCCGCCCTCACATCCACCCCTGTGGTCTCCTCCTCCGCCCTCACATCCACCCCTGTGGTCTCCTCCTCCTCCCTCACATCCACCCCTGTGGTCTCCTCCTCCTCCTCCCTCACATCCACCCCTGTGGTCTCCTCCTCCTCCCTCACATCCACCCCTGTGGTCTCCTCCTCCTCCTCCCTCACATCCACCCCTGTGGTCTCCTCCTCCTCCTCCTCCTCCTCCCTCACATCAACCCCTGTGGTCTCCTCCTCCCCCCTCACATCCACCCCTGTGGTCTCCTCCTCCTCCTCCCTCCTCATCCACCCCTGTGGTCTCCTCCTCCTCCTCCCTCACATCCACCCCTGTGGTCTCCTCCTCCTCCGCCCTCACATCCACCCCTGTGGTCTCCTCCTCCTCCCTCACATCCACCCCTGTGGTCTCCTCCTCCTCCTCCCTCACATCCACCCCTGTGGTCTCCTCCTCCTCCTTCCTCACATCCACCCCTGTGGTCTCCTCCTCCTCCTCCCTCATATCCACCCCTGTGGTCTCCTCCTCCTCCCTCACATCCACCCCTGTGGTCTCCTCCTCCTCCCTCACATCCACCCCTGTGGTCTGTCTTTTCCACAGCAGCAGTATCTCTCACACTGGAATATTGAATTGTCTTGGGTTTCCTGGCAAGCCAGTGAAAATGAACAACCACATTTTCAGACTCAAAGCCCAGACACGTAATAGCCTAGAATAATTAAGCATTCTGTGGTGAGATAATTAAAGCAAAATGATATACATTGATCAAATCAATGTATTCAATCTCTAGATTTATATGCCAGTAGAGTCTGAAAGATTTTGAAACAAGTGAATGAAAATGATGAAAACAATGATCACAGAAAAATTCAGCAGCAGACATGTTGGTAAGCTACTTTTTTTAAGCTACATAGTTTTACAATATGGATCCATGTATGTACCATTGGTAATGGTCTGGATCCATGTGTGTACTGTTGGTAATGGTCTGGATTCATGTACCATTGGTAATGTTATGTACCATTTAAAATTCCTGGATTCATCAGCAGCATATCTTGTGTCCTTGAATCATCTAAAGTTTCGTGGATCTTTGACAGTGGACTCTGTTGAAAGGAAAGGCCACTTGGGGATACTGTGGGTATTTTAAGCAATGCAGTACTCAGAATATTGTTGTGTTTGCTGTCTGTGGTGGATGGAGCACACAGCTCTGTTAGCCTGTGACACAGCATGCATTGCAACTGCTGTTTAGGGTGGATAAGTGTTTTCTTGAGTGTCTTCTATGTTTAGCATTGGCTTTCATAGTCCTAAAGTTTAAAGGTCATATGTTAGCTGTTCGGTTTGAACACCTTGCTTCTCTTAATCTCTACAGAAATACATGCAGAAACGACACGTCACAAGTTCTTCTTTTCCATCCTTCACATGCATCCTTAAGTCTCTGTCGGGACTCGTGTCCCTGTGTTGGAAGGCGGGACCAAGATGCCCCTTCTGTTTATTTGTATCTCTCTCTTAGCGACAAGGGGGTAGAGACTGGCAGATGGGGCTCTGATTGGCTTGTTGTCCCAGGGGATCGGTTGATGATAAAGCCCATAGGGACAGGCAGGAGAAGTGAGTTCTCTGTGTTCTTGCCTTAGAAAAAAGTGGATCCATTAATTAATCCTGAAAAAGGCAAACCCAGCACCCGGTCGTTTCATGCATGCGTGGTCATAGACACCATGAGGCAGATTCAGTATGCATAAGCTTCTGGGTGTGCATTTAAAATACCACAGTAGCTCCACTACTGGATTTTCAGTGGCATACGAAGACGGACTGTCAGACCCAGATCAACATTACAGCCCCAACAGGGGTTTGTTATCGCATGGTTATGGACAAAGTGCCCTATAAATATGGCCCACAGAGCCGCACTCGGTCTTGGTACGTGCGGCTGAAAGGTGCTCACGTCCATCCGTCTGCGCTGCCTCCCCCATCTTCACGACTCTTAAGTGGTAAACATCAGCTTTGGTGCGCTGAACGCATCTTTCGCCACTAAATCATTGACCGAGGTTGAGCTGAGACAGGGTGAACGAAATAGCCTACTACATACTACTGGCGTACTGCTAGGGCCCCAAATCAGTATGCAGTATGCAGTATGCGAATAAAAAGAGTGTTTCCAGTACGCGAAACATCCCCGGATGACATACTACTTCCGCAAAATATTCAAGTACGCGAGCAGAGCTAACTTGGTGGTGTACTGCATCCCATCATGCAACGCTACGTTCACGTGACCCTGTAGTATGCTTTGCTTTTGTCGCATACTGGAAACTGTACCTCGTACCTGCATTTTGACCGTTCTTTTATAGAACAGATGAACACTTCAGTCCTGCCAGTTTCAGAGTAATCAGTTAGTGTTTTTTCTTTGTTTGTCTTTATTAAAGACCATGTGGAGATATAGTGAAGTCAGCACGTGTTGCTTCCTCAGTGCTATTCACGGCGTTGGATTCTGGCGTTGTTTTAAATATTTTAGCACAATGAATTCTCTAAAGTTTTATTTGTGAAGGTTGGAGAACGTTTAATGAGCTGTTCCCAGGTTAACGCCTAGATGAGGTGCTACACGATCACATGGCCCTTCTTGCTTTGCGTCCTCTGATTCACTCTTTGTAGTCCTTTTATTGACTCAGACGTCACAGGTGCTTCTTTTTGCGGACATGCCGTCCATACTCCACTGCCTCTCCTTCCTGCTACACAGCTTGTGCTACCTAAAAAAAATATGTGTAGGTTGCTGAGAAAAAACAAAAAACAGACAATAGCGTACATATACGGCCTTTTCAGTTTAACTTGAATATCACAGTTTTGACTCATAAGACCCCATTGTCTCCACTCCATATACTCCACTTCCGTCAGCCAGTAACACCAAACTTCGTGCTCAGCCCCCGCCCCCACCCCTGGCCCCGCCCCCACCCCTACCCAGTCGTGTGCATCTCGGCTGGCGACTGGCCACTCGGGTGTTACGATGCAGCAGCTCAGTGGACCTCTGCAGGTTGAGATGCGCATGATTCGCTTCTCAGGACCGCCAGATGTTCCCCGTCCTGCTATAATTGGCCCTCTTGGTGATTCCTCCTGCTGCAAGTGCTTTGAAAATCCAGAGAGGGGGCAGGTGTAATTAAAGCAGCTACCTGTTAATTGGTGGGTTGCCAGACCTGAAGCCAATCGCTCCTGCTTATTAAGCTGTCTGTGATATCACTGCATAATTGATTGTTTGTCAGTGACCTCCCATCGACCGACTGGTTCATATGCAGGCCAGACTGGTCCCGTGTCTCCGAGGGCTGTTGGGGTAATAGTTGGCAGTTATCTCTTCATGCTGAGCTTTTCTTCTTGTTGTGTCACCTTGAACATTTTGGACATTTTCCTGTTTTCCTCTATGTTTATCAGGGATAGTGAAAATATATTTGCCACAGGCTACAGAGCACAGCAGTTAGTTACAAGCTACACATTTTCTAACGCTGACCTGTAACATAAGCAAATTACCAGTCGATTGTCTTTGACTTTATTGTCTGAACGGTGCACCAGGGCTCGATTAAACCCACAAATGTGAACGCCAGCAAATCACTGACAATAAGTCTCGCTGCGGCAACCAGCCCTAATTAAAGCAGCACTACGGGAGCTTTATTTGCATATGCAAATGACATGACCACATTAGGTACGCTAGCATGCAAAAAACGGCACTTTATCTGTCAGTTTTGGCATTTAAAATAACACACGGATCATGTGTTATTTTAAGGAACTAAAAAAAAACTGGATGTCACAAAGTAAGATGGTGTAATATAGCGTAAAGACTGGTCTTGTTAGTGATGGTAGCACTGACCACTGTAGCCCACATCCCTGTGTGTAGACGTTTGGCGCAGACACTGAGCTCCTTGGGCCCTGCTACCCAGGCAAAGCTGCTCTGTGTGTCCCCAGTGGCGAGGGAAGAGCAGCACCCCTCTCCACATTAATTAGAGTTTAATGGCAATCGATTCATGCCAGAGCCTGAAGAAGAAGATATTGATCTTCCCAAATGTCAGGATGAAACAGGCAGTCCTGCGATGGTGGGTGTGTGGGGGGAAGAGAGGCAGGAATGGAGTGTGTGGTTTTCACCTCACTCTGGTCACCATCAGAAAGGGACACACACACACACACACACACACACCTGTTATAATGGGTGCTAACCACAACCCACATGCTAATTTGTATTCCGTGTTAAACGCGCACACACACGTATCTGAAGTACAGAACAGTCTATAAGCAGCTGAACTGTAATGCGTTCTTTGTTTGGCTTTGTACTTATATTTCCCCATTATATTTGAAAGGAAATAATGATTAGGAGGGTTAAGTGCCTGGTAAGAAGTTACAGGTATTTATCGGCAAACCACAGTCTGTGTTATGCAGGTCCCTGTTCAGGGGAGCAGAGCCAACTGATTAAATGATAATTTTAAATAAAATTCCGATGTTTACTATTTGCAAGTTGGTTTGTGGGGGGTTGGGCGGGCTTCAAACTCGCACCCTCCCCGTGATTGGCCGAACGTTTTTCTCCTGCACCAATCAGGAGCCCCAGTGCTTGCTTTAAGGGACTTTAATGCCTTGTGTCCAGTATGTAAAATGCGAGCTTAATTGGGCTCAGGCTGGGTGATTGACTTGGCCAGGTAAGAACATGACATGAACAAGACCCTGTCAAGGGCTTCAGCAGTGTGCTTTAGCTTGAAGGTGATATCGGATCTGAGTGCTTCTTTTCAGTATGCTTTCATCCTGCAGCCGGACCACACACACACCAGTCCAGGCCAGTTAGCCATATATACACACATATTTCACCAGATGAGGTATTTTACAATCCTACATTTAAACCTTTATTTAAACCTTCCTTTGTTATGGACACAGGGTCATATTTGATAACATCCATTTGCTTCCTAGATCAGAATGTAACACAGATTTGAGTATCAGCAGATTTCACCATGGGGCCAGAATTGAGGAAATGCTTTAGTAATGTTTAATGGTGATTCCTGTTTCTTTTTCATGGAGGCCACAGCTGTTAAACTTAATAGAGGTCATGTGCATTAAAAATTTGATTAATTAAAACAATGAGTTTTAATGTGAGATTAAATTGTCAGTGTTTTCACTGACAAAAATCTTAAGTACAGATTAAGGTCTGCTGTTTTTAATGAAAATTTCGACTTAATGATTTGCCTCCCAGTTTCTACTCCTTGCGTCTGCACTCCACAGTGCTTCTAGGTCTAGTAAACTGGATTAACGCTTATATCGTTGTGGATCGCTGTGGCAACCTTCTTATTGCCCCTGGTTTAAGGGCCGTGGAGGGCCCCTTCTCTACTCCCCACTCAGCCTCTGAACAGCCTGACGCATAGCGCAGTTAATAAATGACAGCTCCAAGCAATTACACATTTGTGAAATGTGATTAGCAGCTGATACGGATGAATGCTTAACGACCCAGATCTGTGTCTTCCAGTCGCTTCTCGCTGTGCTGGTTTTTGAAGGTTTTTTTTTGTTTTTGCAATTAGCAAAGGCTTAGCGTGCTTGCTATCACGCCACAACAGTGGTTTGTGTGGAGGTACAGTTCAGAGTTCCCCACGAGTGCCTGTCGCCTGCTCTGGGCATCAGTGCACAGTGTGCGCTGTGCTTGGTAGATGGTACCAGGCCCTTTCCGCTGACGACCCATACTGGGTGACACAGCAGTAAATTAAACGCATGTTTAGCAGTAATTAAATGCCACAGAATATTAATAATTTCACTGCATCCTCACATGTTCTGAATTGAGTTTACTCAGTACTTTCATCAAGTGTCTGTATCCTTTCTCACATTCATACATACATCTCTCTCTCTCTCTCTCTCTCTCTCTCTCTCTCTCTCTCTCTCTCTCTGAGCACAGACCTTCAGCAGAAGCACTCTCGTGATGCACATGGGATTTACCTCGCCCTGGAGTCAGTTATGACTGCATGACTTTGACACAGACAGTTTTCTGCCTGGAACGAGTGTTAATTCACTGTCACTGGTGGGCTTCCTTAGCATGATGCCTGCTAGTTTATCTAAGACGCTGGTTTATGCGCCTAACTCTTGCGCAGGTGTTTCTGTGGCTGTAAACGGGTGCTATCTGTCTCCAGCACAGAGACATTGATTTTCAGCGGTCTTCTCTCCCTGGGGGAAATTGCTTTCTCCTATCTGGGTCACTCTTCTAGATACCATCAAACTTTCCTTTCCATTTTTCTAAGGTAACAAACGACAGGGCTGGTCATTTAGCCGAACTCTAATTGGATTCGGGGCTCTCAGACTTCCAGCTCAGACGTACTGTACAAATGGGACATGCACACACACATGTTCATCCACATTACTGCGAGTGCCGCGGTGTGAGGCTCCTCCCCCCTGCTCTCCACGTACCTCACACAGCTGAAACCCTCACCCACCCCCTGGCCCGGTAGCTGAAACGTTACCCACGATCAAGAGCAGAGACAGAAAAGTCGGCCACTTCTCCCAGACGTTCTGGGATTTCACACATGACAGCAGTTAAGGATCAGTGAGCATGAGACAGAAAGATACAAGGGAAGGGAGAGGAGAAAGGTAGCAGGAGAGAGAGAGGGGGGGGGAGAGAAGGAGGGGGTGAGGGAGAGAGAGAGATGGGGAAGAGAGGGAGGGGTGAGAGAGAGAAAGAGAGAGAGAGAGAGATGGGGAAGAGAGGGAGTGGGTGAGAGAGAGAAAGAGAGAGAGAGAGATGGGGAAGAGAGGGAAGGGGTGAGAGAGAGAGAGAAAGAGAGAGAGGGGGGGGGAGAGGGAGGGGGTGAGAGAGATAGAGAGCATGCCTGTGGAGTGTTCAGTGAGTTCTGGCTCAGTGACAGGCTGACAGCAGTGCCAGATGAAGAGGTGGGGGTTCTCCATCACCTCCACCTTTCCATCCTGTGCACCTCCAGCTCCTTCCACCGCAGGGTCCTTAAAGTCTGACTGAAGAGCCTCTCTGCCTAACGGGCCAGTAATTGTGCCCTGTGCTTTTTTATGTGATTCATCGCCCACAGAGGCACGTTAAAGTACGGGCTGAGCCAAAGCACTGGGGACAGTGAGAGATGAGCAGAGGGTCGCCATGGAGCTGTCTCCATGGATACGTCTGAGACTTGCTTGGTTTTCGGTTTTCTTGTCAGGGAATCTTCTGCGTCCTGTCATGGTGCTGCACTTACGTTTAGGTGGCACACGTGCTTTAGGAATGTCTTCCTTAACTGCAAATCTCTCTGGCTCACCTGAACTCAGTCCTAAACCTTCGACTTCATTAATCACCGGCAGCCTTAGAGTGACCCTGTGTTTCCAAACATACACAGATATTGATAAATGAGAGGAGGATGATTAGCATAATTGCTAATTACCATTCTAAATGGCATCCTTCCTGGCAGATACAGGAACAAAAAGAAGGCCCAAATTAAGTTAATTACCCAGGCTGATAAGTGCCCCTCTCCATAGTGTCTCGTAATTATTATTGCACTGAGAGTATTTCCTGCAGCTGTCTACTCTCTTTAGTCACTTTGGACTGGATGTGTTAACAGGACTGATTTGTGCAAAGCCGTTGTGGTGGGCTCCCTGAGTGAGTTCATATGCTGTGAGTGCCGCACATTTGCTGTTTCATCAGTTTGGGGCTAAACCTGATTTTTTGAATGAAGTCTTCGTGTCTGCAGGGACGCCTGTCTGAGACCGGAGCCTAACCTGTTGTGTAAGGTCACACAGCAAAACACGTCAAACCATTTCACACGCCTAGCTAAGAGCAGGGTTGTTATAGCGTTCCATCCACAGGACTGAGCCTGCTTGTTAAGCGTGCACTGATCAGGGCTGTGGTCTGGACCCATGGCTGTAGCACACTGTCCACTAAAAACTGACCACTTATTTATAGCTCATAAAATAATTACTGATTGTGGCCGTGCGCATAGATCAGTGAGATGTTAATAAGATGATGAATGTGTGCGGCGTTGTTGCAGGAAATTCTTCGCCGGGTGCCAGAAGTGGTTGGGCCAGATGACCTTTGTCTGGACGCTTTAGCAGAGCGATGGCTCCTCCTGGCCATCATTCCTCCCTACCCAGCCTCCTTTCTCGACTCACATAATCACCTCTTATTATGAGGGTTTAACCAAGTATCAGATAGGTGGCGGATTTGGGGAGACAGCACACACACATACGGCTTTAATGACCCAGCGGGAGGCAGATGTCTGCCAGGTTTCTTATCCGACCTGAACCCAGCATGAAGGTCACCTCCATTTTACTTCCGAGAGCCCCAAACACATGTGACATCACAGGATTCACCTTCTTCACTATATCATATACAACGAGGTCTCTTAACGATACTAATCAGTTATATAATCCTCCATAAATAGCAAAAACTCAAGTCCCAAGCAATATGTTATTAGGTTACAGAAAATATATGTTTCCCTGCATTTCTCATTGAACCCATTTTATACCCAAAGATCCTGCATGACGCATAATGTAGAGCAAAGTGCTCAAACAATGGCGAGTTTTGCTGCCTGGTGAGCGCCGTCCTCTGTCTGGGCCACATACGTGGACCCTTTAGGAGACCACATGACAACAGAGGCGTAGCAAAGCAAAAACCGGCAGGTGAGTAAACAGTATTAAAAACTCTTCTTTTCTGGTGAGCACTTCACTTCTAGCTTGACAGAATGTTTTTCAGGGCACCTTGGGTTCTGCCTCTCGCACGCCACATCTTTGTGAGGAGAACAAATGTTCCACTGAGATGGATGTAAATAACACATTTAACTGTCTACACTGTAGACAATAATGAAACAACAATAAGAAAACCAGCGAGACAAATGGAGGGATTGTAAGTTTCATTACCAGTGCGAAACAGCACATGATGTGGGTGTTTAAACAATAAGCTTTGTGTTGTGGTTATTGACATGGTGAAGGAGATGTGTCTCGGGTATGTCCTCGCCTGCAGTGGTGCTCCTGTAATGGCCTTCCTATTATCTTGAAATCTCGACTCTTTCTCCAGTAGATTTACACGGTATGCTTTATTGTATATGTACTTTCCTTAGAAAACTGTTGCTTGGTAACAGTTTGATACATTGGTTTGAGGTCATATATTAGGATGAGTTTAAAGGCCCACTATGTTGTAAGAATAAGCTAGCTGATGGACGGAGCTCAGAACTGCACAGTCAAGCTGAATTTGTTTCCTGACATACACTGTCAGGCTGAGAAATAGTTTTATCCCCTCTGACCCGTATTTCCTCACTTTGCTCAATCTGATTCTCTTAGCGAGCAAACTTTATTTCAGAAACATCTTATCCAACTAAAATCACAGATGCAGTGGAGCTTTAATATCACTCCATATTTTCTGACAAGAAATTGAGTTCCCCCCGGAGATGCAGTGGGAGAATCCCAGGAGAATCGGTGATGTGAGAACAAACCAGGGAATTGAATTCTTCTCCACACCGCTGGGTCTCAGCAGGTGTCAGTCAGGAAGAGCTTGCACATGAGCCCGGTAACCTCGGACTGAAATGAAGGAATAATGGACTGTGCTTGACGCCCATAGAAGACCTTGGCGCCTCTGGTGGTCACTAGAGAAACTGCATCTAAGGCTTTCGTGTACTTCAAACTCCCCAGGGAGTTTTGGCTGTATTATTGTATGAAGACTTTGCAACCTGTCATATTCTCAGATCTCAAACTTGGGTCTTGGATGGAAATCATAACATTCAAGCTACATCAAACGAATGGGGGAAAAGGCAAATATCGATCTGTTATGAGCAGAACTGTCGTTTCAGAGTGACTTCGCTGTCTTGTCCTTTCATTTTCGAAGAATCACTTAACCAACCTACAACCCAATCCCCCCCACCCCCCTCACCCCCACACTCACCCCCCTTCCCTCCGCCCTGGGCGTCCAGAGCCATTATCCAATGCTGCTCCACTAATGGCAGGACTGGAGGGAGACTGCAACCAACAGGCAAAGTGAGCATGTAATCTGTCAGAGGGAATGTTAACCACTAAGCCCTGTATCCACTCTGCCCTCTTCTGTCTGGTGTAGGTGATTAACTGAGAAACGTCCTGTGCCCCCTGCTCTACCAAATGACACCGTATAAAATATTTATCAGGACTAAAATTAGCTGCCTTCTGAGCCACCATCCATCAGGAGGCCAATGAGAGTGCTTTGAGCCCACCGTCTCCATGACACTCAGGCTTAAGAGGCGAGACTAAGCTCAGGCCCCTCCCCTTTTAGTTGGCTTTTACTCCAAAAAGGGTCTTATTTGCTCAGCTTAATTAAATGCCTATGACTACTGCTGTGGTTTGCACTTACAATAATTTATCTTAAATGTTAGCTATTTTTTTTCTAATATGGGGAGCCAAAACTTCATCCCCTATAATTCAGTGTGCTCGATACCTGACATGTGGTCAGAAAGGCATCTGCCAGAGCTTTCCACCTCTCTGCCTCTCAGCTTCCTCTATTTCTGTTTTGATGGACCATTATCTCTCCACTGTGAGTGCCACACCCAGACAACACACACACACACACACACACAAGTGCTCACACCTGCTTCTCAGCCATCAGCCTCACCCTGTCTACACAGAAGATCAATAATGCTCCTTTGTTTGAAGGGTGGCGAAGCTAAATTCATAATGCTGTATTTGCAGAGAAACCTTCGATCCGGCCCTGTGAGCAGTGTGTGTTTCACCCCCTCACTGTAAAACAGACACTACGCGCTGTCTAAAGGCAAATTAGCATTTAAATGACTTGTGACCCATAGCTGCCATTGCTAACGCACGCTGAAGTCCTGTTAGCGTTGGAAAATCCTGTTCTCACCCCTTACATCATCGGAAGCACTGTGTGTGTGGGCATACATCTGTGTCCACGTATCTGTGTTGGTGTGCATTTATGTCTTCTCGCACAAGTGTGTGTATATTTCCATAATTTCTAAAGATTTGATTATTCCACCTCAAATATTCAATATTCACCTTTTCTGTGGTCCGGTTGTTCAGGGAATGGACCCCATATTAATGCTACTGTGAGGATGCACTTATATGCTTTTATGAGTTATCATTATTATTATATCATTATATGAGTTTGATCATTTGAAGTAGTTTTAACAGCTATTGTATATTTCTCAGACTTGATTATAAATCACATGAGTAAATGTGAGCTTCCCCGTCCTGTAGTTGTTACGCCTGATTCGTACCAGGTACAGGAATGTTTAGGGTTTGTTTCCAGCCTTTCAGCTGCGTCTCTGAAGGGATTTGGATCATTATTGTGTGGTGTCTCCATGCCAACCTTTAGTTATAATAAATGTCATGGTGAACGCAGAACTGTAATGGCTCCTCACTAATGTTATGCTTTTTTGCTATATTAGTGTCACAAAAATGTTATTGTGTAAATATTGGTTTTCATGACATTTGAAAAGGCAAAAAGTTGCTTTTTGCCTAATATTTCAGTTACATTTCAGGGTGCAGGTGCAGGTTTATTACATCCATTATTATTCCCCTAGAGAAAAATGCTCTGCTATTGTTATTTATGCTTTAGCTTTTGTCCAACATGATGATTTAGCACCAGTCATCGTTAATAACCATAATTAATAACTATAAAATGTAATTACCACATGTTGTGTGACATCACTCTGCTCAGCCTCTGGTTCATTAATTAGGTCCCTCGGTAGTCGTGCGATTCATGGCAGGTTTCCCCCAAACCCCTCCGCCTGGTCCTGGGAGCAGCCCGTGTCCCTGCGTCTCTGCGTCTCTGCGTCCCTGCGTCTCTGCGTCCCCGCTCCTGTCTGCTTTTAACGGCTGCCGTATTAACATGTCTCTCCCCTCTCTGGTCTCTTGCAGTGGGGAAGACGTCTCTGATCACACGCTTCATGTATGACAGCTTTGACAACACGTACCAGGTAGGCAGGTGCTGGTGTGTTCCTGTTCCCACCGCTGTCATTGTGTCATCCCTGTCACCCCAACGCCACCCCCGCTACACCCCTGCTACACCCCTGCTACACCCCCACTACACCCCCACTACACCCCCGCTACACACCTGCTACACCCCCACTACACACCTGCTACACACCTGCTACACCCCTGCTTCCCCCCCGCTACACACCTGCTACACCCCCGCTACACCCCTGCTACACCCCTAATACACCCCAACTACACCCCTGCTACACCCCTGCTACAGAGTTAACACACACACTACCTCCCTCCTGTAGTCCCACAGTTAACACACACACTACCTCCCTCCTGTAGTCCCACAGTTAACACACACACTACCTCCCTCCTGTAGTCCCACTAGTTGGGGACTCTCTTTGTATGCTGCTGTCTCACACACACACACACACACACACACACACACACACTTGACCTTGTTCAACCCTAACCCTTACACACACACACACACACACACACACACACCTGACCTTGCCCTAACCCTTACACACACACACACACACACACTTGACCTTGTTCAACCCTAACCCTTACACACACACACACACACACACACACCTGACCTTGCCCTAACCCTTACACACACACACACACACACACACACCTTGCCCTTGCCCTTACACACACACACACACACACACACACACACCTGACCTTGCCCCCTTACACACACACACACACACACACACACACACACCTGACCTTGCCCTAACCCTTACACACACACACACACACACACACCTGACCTTGCCCTAACCCTTACCTACACACAGTCCTGGATCACACAGAATTCTCAAGACTCAATATGCTGCTGGTCCTTTGCGTGTTGTCTGTGTCCACCACAGATACCTGAAGGTGCCCTGAAGGCAAAAGCCATAAAATGCTGCTTTAACTGCCTTGACTGCATCACCTTTGAAATCTTGTCAGGAGATGTCCGAGTGGTCTGCAGAGCTTCCAGCCCTCACGTTGATTCAGTTTGTGCCTCTTTCCTGCATTACTGCGCAGCAGACGGGGGGGGGGTTTGAAGCTGATCTCCAGGGAGCCGCCGTCTCTCTCCGCTTCAGATTATCTAATTAAATCTAAAAAGGAACTTGCCGGGTGAAGAGGAAGGCTTCTGCTATATTAGCTACTGCTTTGACATATTATTCGAGATGGATGTGTTGTTTATATTTGTGTATGTGTGTGTGTCTGCGTGTCCCCAATCTTACTGTCAAAAATCTCTTGTTTTGTGATACATTTCTTAAATTGGGACCATATGGAGACTCTCAGAAGGTTTATAACCAAAAAAAAGATTCAGTGGAAGGGCTTAAATGTGTGTATGTGCATACATGTGTGTGTGTGTGTGTGTGTGTGTGTGTGTGTGCATTATATGGACACCTGAAAAGGAGGTCTGACACAGATCCAACTCTCCCTTCTCCTCCCTTCTCCTCTCTGCTCTGCTCACTGTCTTGCTATTTGTTCTATTTTGTTCTTTTTCTTGCTCTTTCTTTCTTTCTTGTTCCCTCTGTCTCTCTCCTTCCCTCTCTCTCTCTCTCTCTCTCTCTCCCTGCCTCCCTCCCTCTCTCTCTCTCTCTCTCTCTCTCTCTGTGAATGTAGATAGGCTTCCTATAAGAGAATAATGCATGAATAGGAGTTTTGGAGAAAGTGCTGATTATGGGTCGTATCAAAGGGAATGTTCTACAAGAGGGACCTGAAGTTATTAATGTGCTGTCTTTGTTAGAGGAGTATTGTGAGCGGTGCAGTAAGCCCAACCCTGAGTCTCATCACTCCACACTTTGGCTGGCAGCCCTTATCCTATTATATGTAGACGTAATCCAAGCCGGTCCCTGTCTCCTACGCTGCATACAGCTCTGTCAAACACCTCCCCCACCGTAACAGGCAACGCGGAAGAGGGTGATCCGCTGTGTCACGACACGAGTGTCTCCGTTCAGCTACGTGCCGCAGTGATAAAGCCTGCGCTGTAATGAGCTTACACGAGCGCTTTGTGATCCGGTTGCTGGCGGAGGTGCCGTCTTCGGGCTGATGGGATGTAGGTGCTACGACGCCTGTCTGCTGCCCCTCTAATCAGGGGGTGAGCCCAGGGTTCACAGCCCAGACACACAGGCCTGCTGGACCTCTCCTCCACTTTAATACCTGTTATTATAATTGAGTTTGTTCATGCTCTAACGCCCACGGTTGTGCTGTGCTAGTTGTTGCATTGTGGGAGATCTCTCATGAGAGAGGGTTCAGTAGAGAAGAATGCGGGAAGCTGTGAAGAAGCTATCGTCCTTCTGTGTGATAACTCCTCAATATCCTCAGTCACGCTGTTACGGTGTGTATTACCGTGTTCCCTTTAGAAATGGAACACTAGCAGTCATGTGACCTAGCTTGCTCTTGTCAGCGTAGAATAAATGAGTGTTGTGGGGTATATGCACCAGTGTCTGTTACTACCTGGTGTCCATGCTAACTCCACGCATCGCGGTTACCCAGAAGCCCCAGTTTCTCAGTCCAGGTAAAAGGTATGACAACACGCAGTGTAATATGAGGAGAATGTGGATTACAACGTTTGTGTGTTATTTGCGTTGTCTATGAGTCCTGAATGATTCAGCCAAGAGCTTAATTAAAATAGAACAGACTCTAAATTCTGTCACTTTGAGCAGTGAATCTGTAGGTTCTGTTGGCTTTAGATGTCAGTGATATGACATTCATAGTCCTGAGAAACCATGAAGAAAAGTATAATGAGGTGTTATTTACACTGCAGTGTGATCAGCCTTGCTCTCTCAGACCATGAAGCAAGCTGGATTTCTGATGTAAGAGACTGTTGTGATGCATGGTGTAATGGCGACAACAAGCATCTGTGCAGACATCATTAAAAACTCTGCAACTATGGGAGAAGGATGTGAAACTGTAGAATAAAATCTTTCAGACTGAGAAATTCAGACATTTGCCTTTGTAATCTACTTTTTCTGAATATTTTTTTCCATCACTCTTGCTCAGAGGCTGTACAGCCCTGGAAATAGAACCCTCTCCTCCAATTGGTTGGACTGTGATGCACCCTAGACACCACCCAGGCCTAAATTTACATATTTTTGAATAAGCTTGAATCAGCAAATAGAGACTGACCTTAAGAAGTCAAGCTTGTGTCCTTTCTGATGCTGTATGCCAATGGAACCAGAAGAGCAAAGAAAACCAGCCACCAGGCATCAGACTCTTGTCAGCTGTTTGTCTGGCTGAATCATCATGCAAATCAGGAGGCACATCTGCATATTAACGCTGGAGACAAATGTGAGAACTGTGAGAAATGTGAGTGGGAAATGTCCATTTAGAATGAAGCCTCTACTCCACTTCTGTCCACCAGCACTGGATAATACTCTGGATTCTGCTATGGGTGTGTGTGTATATGTGAGTGTGTGTGTGTGTGTGTATAAGTACGTATGTGTGTATGAGCGTGTGTGTGTGTGTGTATGAGCACATGTGTGTGTGTGTGCGTACGTGTGTGTGTATATAAGTACGTATGTGTGTATGAGCGTGTGTGTGTGTGTGTGTGTGTGTGTGTGTGTGTGTGTGTGTGTGTGTGTGTGTGTGTAAGTACGTATGTGTGTATGAGCGTGTGTGTGTGTGTGTGTGTATGAGCAAGTGTACGTATGTGTGTGTGTAATTTGGCCTCTGTGGTCTGTTTGCCTGGTGAAGTGTAGCCTCCCTGTCTTGTGCGGGGACCCCCTCTGTGTGCATAGCCTTCAGAATCATGTGGCTGCTAATTAATGACTACTGAGTAGAGGCGGCTGTGTTTGGTGCACATCGCTGGCCTATTGTTCCCCTGGGACTCACACAAATACTGGGGCTGACATCCCTTCACCACTCCATGAGCTAGGGGGATGTGTAGTGTTCTCACATTAGCACTGTACTCCAGATGGCCGGAGTTGTTTACTTCTAAACGCAGGACAAGGACACGAGGGGACAAATGTGATAACGTGAGGAGAAGTGAGAAGTGGAGGAGAGGAGGTCAGACAGAGCAGGAGGGTCAGAGGGGAGGTCAGAGGCGGGTGGAGAGAGGGGCAGTAGATGCCTCAGCTGCACCAAACACAGAGGGAGTGGTGCACCCCGGCTGACTCTAGCATCCTGCAGTAGGCAGGCAGAAATAGCTTGCTGTGATTGGCTGCAGTGAGAGGCTGGGGAAGGATGCCATAGGGCCTGCAGGACAGGCCCCGCCCCTCGGGCTCCCTCTCACTCACTGCTCATCCGGTCTCTGGTCCTGCAGGACAGGCTCCGCCCATCAGGCTGTCTCTCACTCGTTGCTCATCTCTGGTCCTGTAGGACAGGCTCCGCCCATCAGGCTGTCTCTCACCCGTTGCTCATCTCTGGTCCTGCAGGACAGGCTCCGCCCATCAGGCTGTCTCTCACCCATTGCTCAACTTTGGTCCTGCAGGACAGGCTCCGCCCATCAGGCTGTCTCTCACTCATTGCTCATCCAGTCTCTGGTCCTGCACCTCACTATGTTCACAGTTAGAAACTAGTAGAGCTTACACAGGCATTAGCTGTTTTGCTTTTGGTTATGTTATTAATTTAAACTGTTACGTACAGATATGTTTGCTATATATATTTTATTGCAGTCAGTGAGTAGCCATGCATCTGGTATAATTTACACAGGATTTTATCTCCTTAGTAAACACAGCTCCTTACATGCTGTGTAATTGCTTTGTAAATATCCACAACCAAACAGCCTTTACAAACTAAAAGGGAAACAGTTCAGTGCTCATGGGATTCACAGTGATGGAGTTTTGGTGGGAATTGTGTTAGACTAAGATCAGTGAGTGTTCCATAGATCCAATTTGAGACATCCCAGTTCCATTTAGAAAACCATTCCGGGCTCACGTGTGCCAATGTTTCACACGTGAAACAGACCCAGGCTGGTGTGTGCTGGGGGGAGGGGCACTATGTGTGAAATATGTGTAAACATGCCTGAGCCTTTGGGCCATTGATTAGAGGCCTCGCATGCCTCTGAACGGCCATCATTTCTGCAGTGTGATGTCATCCTCCAGTAGGTGCCCCTCTGAGCTTCTACAGCCCAGTCAATAGCGTTTAATTAAATGCGTTGTGCTATTGTGGTGCAATTTGTCTTTAGACTTTGAGGGCTAACGATGCTAAATGACCAGTCTACCAGAGGCCCTGGTGACCTATGGATGCACAATTTATGCAGGCACAAAAACTCGAAAGCTGTTTGAATGTTTAATACTGCTGAGCAGTGTCTGTGTTCTTTTGAGCTGAATTTGTGTCTGGGTACGTTACAGTCAGTAGGTTGGGGAGTGATCAGGGAGGTGTCTGGGTACGTTACAGTCAGTAGGTTGGGGAGTGATCAGGGAGGCGTCTGGGTACGTTACAGTCAGTAGGTTGGGGAGTGATCAGGGAGGCGTCTGGGTACGTTACAGTCAGTAGGTTGGGGAGTGATCAGGGAGGCGTCTGGGTACGTTACAGTCAGTAGGTTGGGGAGTGATCAGGGAGGCTTTACATAGTCAGCTACTTCAGGCAGCTTATGTGCTTCCATGTTTTAATTTCATTACATGCAAATGGAAAGATAAACAGAGAAACGTTGCCCGCTGACGTTAGCATCCACACAGGCTAGCAGTCTGGGAGAAACAGGAGCTCTTTTCTTCCACTTAATTTTGCTTTTCATGGGGCTTAGCTGTGTGGTATGATTCATCATCTCTCTCTTTCTCTCTCTCTCTCTCTCACACACACACACAAACACACATTATTTGCGTGGCTTTGTGTCTGTTTCTCTGGCCGTCCCCCAGTCTGAAGGTTGTTCTCTGCCTGTGGTGCTAACTTAGCAGCTCTTACCGGGTGGCACACACTGTATCTGGAGGCACTGAGACCTGATTCTTCACGTAGAGCTTGATCAATCATTCCCAAGCTGTAGGTCTGAGTGTCTGGATATGTAACCAAGCTTATAGCATGTGCTACAAATGCATTTAATTAAGCTGAGGAAAACTGCTGTTCTTGGACTTTGTGGAAATTAGACTAACCACACTAAACTAAACAGCCTGGGACTTTCATAAATGCTTAGTGTTTTAAAAGCTTGTTGGAACAGGAACTCTCTTCTCCCTCCTGTTCCCAGTGTCCTTGTTTCCAGTCCTGGGAGGCGTGGGGGGGTTGGGTGGGTGGGGGGGGTAGGAGATGGCACAGTGTCGGCCACACAGCTGCACTCGGAGATGCTTAATTATTGAAACATGTATGAATAATTTGTTCTAGATACGTTTATGCAAGCATCTCTCTTGCTGTGTAGGATTCTATATTTAACAGCAAGGCTAAAGAGATAGAACACATTTCTGTCTCTCTCTTTTTCTGTGTCTCTCTCTCTCTATCTCACTTTCTCTGTCTCCCTCTGTCTCTCTCTATCTCGCTTTCTGTCGCCGTGTGTCTTCCTGTCTCTCTCTCTCTCTTGCTCGCTCTGTCTCTTTCTTCTTTCTCTCTCTCTCATTTCCTCATTCTTCAAAGATGTCAATACTTGTTTCTCTTATAGAAATCATACATTATAACCGAATGTGAAGCACTAAGCATAAACCTGCTAAGTTGAATACATAGACAAATAGCTGCTGTTCAACTATGAAAAATCACAGCGTCCCAAGTTTCAGTGGCGAGATAGAGGGATAGAGTGGAGGGATAGAGTGATAGTGTGAAATAGTGGAGGGAGAGAGTGATAGAATGGAGGGATAGAATGACGGTGTGATAGAGGGATTGTGGTTGGCATTGCCACACAAACTGATTCGTGACCATGCTTCTGATCATCCAGCTAGGAACACATTCACACACACACACACACACGAATATGTCCCATATGCATGTAGCATCATGCTATCCTAAATGGACTAAACAGACGTCAAACCCAGTACACATACAGATACATACATGCTCTAAGCCTTGATATCACAGCTAGAGTTCTTGAAGCATTTCTGACTCCCCCGGATTTGAAAGCCAGAGTTTAACCTACACACGTACAGTACTACACACTACACACTTACAGTACTACACACGTACAGTACTACACACTACACACGTACAGTACTACACACTACACACTTACAGTACTACACACGTACAGTACTACACACTACACACGTACAGTACTACACACTACACACTTACAGTACTACACACGTACAGTACTACACACTTACAGTACTACACACTACACACTTACAGTACTACACACGTACAGTACTACACACTACACACTTACAGTACTACACACTTACAGTACTACACACGTACAGTACTACACACTACACACGTACAGTACTACACACTACACACTTACAGTACTACACATGTACAGTACTACACACTACACACTTACAGTACTACACACTACACACGTACAGTACTACACACTGCACACTTACAGTACTACACACGTACAGTACTACACACTTACAGTACTACACACTACACACTTACAGTACTACACACGTACAGTACTACACACTACACACTTACAGTACTACACACTTACAGTACTACACACGTACAGTACTACACACTACACACGTACAGTACTACACACTACACACTTACAGTACTACACATGTACAGTACTACACACTACACACTTACAGTACTACACACTACACACGTACAGTACTACACACTGCACACTTACAGTACTACACACTACACACTTACAGTACTACACACGTACAGTACTACACACTACACACTTACAGTACTACACACTTACGGTACTACACACGTACAGTACTACACACTACACACGTACAGTACTACACACGTACAGTACTACACACTACACACTTACAGTACTACACACTACACACTTACAGTACTACACACGTACAGTTCTTTCCTAAAGAACTATGAAATAATAAACAGATCTGAAACATTTAGCTTGCTTGTAGAAGGGCTAAGTGTGTGCATGTGTATATATACACTGCTCAAAACAATTAAAATGGAAGTAACGTCAGGTTCTCGGGAGAGGCAGTAGCAACGCAAACACATGGTGAACCTGTCTGAAGATGCCCACTGTATCATCTACCCTGACTGGTTTGGAGGTGGGTCATTGGAGGTATATCCTTGGAGGGTTCTACTCTCCAAATGATGACCATCGGTAACCCGACTGCTGTTAGGTACCGGGATTAAATCCTCAGATGCAGTGGCCCATGGGTTCCTCCTGGTGCCTATATGTGTAGTTCCTGGATTATGAAAGCGTTGGTGACATTGACTGAACCTCATGTTCCCCAGACCTGATTCCAGTTGAACCTCTGGGACATTATATATTGGTGTATATGACACCACCAGGTAGTGCCCCATAGCATCCAGGAGCTCACAGGAGATCCCCCTGGACACCATCCAGGAGCATGGCCCTCATACATGCAGGCACGTGGAGGCCATACACACTACTGAGTCACATTAAGAGTTCCTGTGATGAAATTCACGCAAATTGGATCAGCCTGTGATTAGCAGTGTGTGTGTGTGTGTGTGTGTGTGTGTGTGTGTGTGTGTGGTCAAAGCAGCAGCTGGTTCCAAATCACAGGTGAGGTACCATTAAAGGAGACTGGTAGGTGGAGACACCCCCACATCTGATATTCACCTCATTAGAGTGACGGGCGACGGAAAATGTCAGTTGATTTCAGTTCCTGACGTTCTTCCAGAGCCCAGAACCATGTCCAGGGGCGGCTATGCGTGTGCCGTCTTCAGAAGAAGTAGTTCTTTCAGAATTTGGCTTCATGGTGTCTGTGTCGTGTGTAGTTGGCCTGAGTGATGGGATCAGTCTTTGCTTACAGAAGTAATGTTTGCTTGTTCTCCTGTAGGCGACGATTGGAATAGACTTTCTATCAAAAACCATGTATCTGGAAGACAAGACGGTGAGCCGCGCCACACCACACACGCCCTCGTATTCACACACATGCCCTCGTATTCAAACACACACCCTCGTATTTAGAGTCTTTGACACACTGCAGTATTTTGACCTCTTCATCAGTTCAGCTGTCTGCATAAAAAAATCTTCTTTACTTTGAATTGGCTCTAATAGGATATGCATGAATAGGAAATGATATTATATGACGTACATGGCATTATGTAATGTAAATGATATAGTCAGGTCTGTTATAAAAAAGACAAAACATCTGTTATACTGCTATACTGCTATACTGTTATGCTGTTATACTGCTATACTGTTATGTTGTTATGCTGTTATGCTGTTATACTGCTATACTGTTATGTTGTTATGCTGTTATGCTGTTATACTGTTATACTGTTATACTGTTATGTTGTTATGCTGTTATGCTGTTATACTGCTATACTGCTATACTGTTATGTTGTTATACTGCTGTAATGTTGTGCTGTTATGCTGTTATACTGCTATACTGTTATGTTGTTATACTGCTGTAATGTTGTGCTGTTATGCTGTTATACTGCTATACTGTTATGCTGTTATACTGCTGTAATGTTGTGCTGTTATGCTGTTATACTGTTATGTTGTTATGCTGTTATACTGCTATACTGTTATACTGCTGTAATGTTATGCTGTTATGCTGTTATACTGCTATACTGTTATGTTGTTATGCTGTTATACTGCTATACTGTTATGCTGTTATACTGCTGTAATGTTGTGCTGTTATGCTGTTATACTGCTATACTGTTATGCTGTTATACTGCTGTAATGTTGTGCTGTTATACTGCTATACTGTTATGTTGTTATGCTGTTATGCTGTTATACTGCTATACTGTTATGTTGTTATGCTGTTATACTGCTGTAATGTTGTGCTGTTATGCTGCTGTAATGTTATGCTGTTATACTGCTATACTGTTATGCTGTTATACTGCTATACTGTTATGTTGTTATACTGTTATGTTGTTATGCTGTTATACTGCTGTTATGTTGTGCTGTTATACTGCTGTAATGTTATGCTGTTATGCTGTTATGCTGCTGTAATGTTGTGCTGTTATACTGTTATACTGCTATACTGTTATGTTGTTGTGCTGTTATGCTGTTATAATGTTTATGTTGTTATGCTGTTATACTGCTGTATACTGCTATACTGTTATGCTGTTATACTGCTATACTGTTATGTTGTTATGCTGTTATGCTGTTATACTGCTGTAATGTTGCTGTTATGCTGTTATACTGCTATACTGTTATGTTGTTATGCTGTTATGCTGTTATACTGCTGTAATGTTATGCTGTTATGCTGTTATACTGCTATACTGTTATGTTGTTATGTTGTTATGCTGTTATACTGCTTATACTGCTATACTGTTATGTTGTTATGCTGTTATACTGCTGTAATGTTGTGCTGTTATGCTGTTATACTGCTATACTGTTATGTTGTTATGCTGTTATGCTGTTATACTGCTGTAATGTTATGCTGTTATACTGCTGTAATGTTGTGCTGTTATACTGCTGTAATGTTATGCTGTTATACTGCTATACTGTTATGTTGTTATGCTGTTATACTGCTATACTGTTATGCTGTTATGCTGTTATACTGCTGTAATGTTGTGCTGTTATACTGTTATACTGCTATACTGTTATGTTGTTATGCTGTTATGCTGTTATACTGCTATACTGTTATGTTGTTGTGCTGTTATACTGTTATACTGCTATACTGTTATGTTGTTGTGCTGTTATGCTGTTATACTGCTATACTGTTATGTTGTTATGCTGTTATGCTGTTATACTGCTATACTGTTATGTTGTTATGCTGTTATGCTGTTATACTGCTGTAATGTTGTGCTGTTATACTGCTATACTGTTATGCTGTTATACTGCATGAAAACATGCAACCTGGATGTGAATTTTACAGACCTTCTTTGTCTAGTTTTGTATACCACAGGCCATTGTGTTGCGCGTGTGTGTGTGTGTTGTGTCTGCTTGTTGCTGACGGAGTTTACCTTGTGGGTGGTGCTACAGGTGAGATTGCAGTTGTGGGACACGGCAGGACAGGAGCGGTTCAGGAGCCTCATTCCCAGCTACATCCGCGACTCCACCGTGGCCGTGGTGGTGTACGACATTACGAGTGAGTGGCATTTTTACACATTCACGCATGCATGCACACACACACACACACATACACACACACACACACACACACACACACACACACACACATTGCTGAAACACTACATGGTAAACAAAACATTCTTGCTATGACATCCTCTGCAGTAAATGAATTAATCAGACCAAACTGATCCACTCGTCTCAACTCCTCTAACTAAATCAAATCTGCTCCAGTGTTCAGCTGCTGACATGCTGTTATGAACTAGATGACAACACAGCATCACTGCATCTTGTTCAGACATAAACAGCAGAAGCGTGTACGTTCAGGCCCAGAGCAAGCTGCTTGCTTTTATTGCACCCAGTAAAAACATGACAGGTTTATTGTCTCCACATCCCTCCCATGGTCATGGAAGACTACAGTATGTTGCGTTTTTAATGCACAATCCAACATGGTGGCTTTCTTATGGTGCCCTTGAGGGGAGGAATAGCAAAGTGTCATTTTATAGGCTAAATACCCCTGAGACAGAGAGGAGGTTTGACCTTGAAACAGAAGGAAGGCGGTTAATTCCCGTCTCAGATGAAATGTAGGCTTTGATCTCAATACTACAGTGTCACAGTCTCATCTATCTGCGGTGAAGTTTCCGCATGAAAATGCAATAACTGTCGTGATTTTTTTTGGACAACACAGTTTTCATCTGTTGGTGGAGATGAGGTATCAGGTAATCCAACATCTAATCACCAGAGAACGTAATTTCACTTTCATCCTTCCTGTAGACTTCTTCTAGCCACCATTATGGAGAGAAACTGTAAGTGACTCAGCAAGTAACATGAGTTTGTAAGTCTCTACTAAATTCATCCCTCCCTTTTTTCCACCTCTCTGTCTCTGTACTTGTTCATCTTTTTCTCAGATGTGAATTCATTCCAGCAAACCTCCAAATGGATCGATGATGTCAGAACGGAGCGGGGCAGTGACGTCATCATCATGCTCGTGGGCAACAAGACGGATCTTGCTGATAAGAGGTCAGTCCTGAAGTTCCCCCTGCGGTTCTTGCTCTCTGTCTAATGAAGCCTCCCGGGTTCCTCAGCCTCATTGTGAAGAAGCTGGCATGGAGATCCAGTGGCAGAAGAACCCCTGGTGTGTGGATGTAGGGCAGAACGCAGGAGCAGACTCCACCATAACCCACTATCATACAATCTACCTCTATAGACTGGAGCTGTGCTCAGGTTTCTAGCATATGAGCAACGATCCGGCTGATGGTTTGAATATTGGCACTGTTAAAATGGCGACATGGAGCGAGCTCGCACTGCAGAGTCTCTTGCCGTCTCCGACGTAGACCGAAGACTCACCTGTTTGTTGAGTACTTAAATGAGCACTAACCCAGCAGACAGCACGTGTTGTCCTCGTTCTTAAAATGTTTCTTAAGATGTTTATCTGTCTATGGTTATTTGCGCTTCTTGGTATAAGTTTTAATTCCTGTTTAAGTGAGGCTGTTTAATTGAAATACTAGGTAATGGCATTGATTCCTGTAGTTTAGTAATAGTCTTGTTCAAGGGTATCTTGAATTCTATGCTACTATGTAGGATGCATTCTGTGAACAGATGCAAAGCACTTTGTAAGTCGCTCTGGATAAGAGCGTCTGCTAAATGCCCTAAATGTAAATGTACTATGACTTCTGTCGTGTCTGGGGTGATCTACGTATCATGAATCTACAAAACACTAAAGAGCCTCATGTGAAAAGCTGGTCACGCTGTGTTTGTTATTCATGTACACCAAGGGCACTCGGAAAATCAGTATTAAGGAGTCAGTCATGTTTGCATATATGCCAATGGAGAGAGTGTGGTGTCCAGTAGACTAGAATGGGATCTGGTTTCCAAGTGGTTCAGATTATTAATCCAGATTTTGGCAGGGGATTCGATCCTGGCGTCGGTTCTGGCTGTCAAACCAGCGTGTAGCAACAGGGGAGGGCAGCAGGCAGGCTGGGAGGCCACACGGCCATGTCTGCAGAGCGTCTGCCCCCTGGTGGCCACCCAGGCTGGGAGGTCACACGGCCGTGTCTCCAGAGCGTCTGCCCCCTGGTGGCCACCCAGGCTGGGAGGTCACACGGCCGTGTCTCCAGAGCGTCTGCCCCCTGGTGGCCACCCAGTCTGAGCAGCCTCCCTCACGCCTACGTCTGCACTCACTTCCTGTCCTTGGGCATGTGCAGCTGCACCCTGGATCCTCACTCACGCACTTGGTCTGATCAGCCCTGGGTCTGCATCCATTACCAGCAAAAATGATGAAAATGAACCAGTTCTGCTTCTGCTCACGGTTCCAGATTTACAGCAGTGATCTTGCGTGTGTGTGTGTGTGTGTGTGTGTGTGTGTGTGTTGCTGCATGTCATTAATACAAAAATCTTCTTAAGCTTTTATTAATCAATGAAAAGCAGCCATTGAGTGTAAGGCGGCAGATGGGGGAAGCGTTAGAAGGAGGTTATGTCCATAGATCGAGGCTTCTCTGCTGCAACACTGTCTCCTGAGTCTGGCTTCTGGGAGCTGAACGCAGGCAGCCCCTGAGAGCTGATACACACTCTTTCTGCACACACAACGCCTGTAGGACCAGAAGCTGAATTGAGAGAACAGACTGTGAGGTTTCTAGTTTCCAGGGCGGGTCAGGGTCGACTTTCAGCTCTGAACTCCGTGGTGACCTTGGCAGTTGCAGTGATGGAAGACGTCCAGATGTCTCCTACCGCCCTGTCAGCTTGAGACGTCCCAGCACCTATGCTGCGTTTCTTTTCTGCCACCCCCAGACACCCAGTATACACACGCCAAATGTGCAGCGCTTCAGAAGACCACGTCTTCGTTGACATCTCCACCGAAGCTCCTTTTGTGGCGATGTGAATCAGGGTGAATCGGCTAATTTCGTCTGACATTAAGCTTGACTCTAGTACTTAAGCATAACCAAGCGGAATGTCAGCTTTAAACGTTGTTTTCTTATAGATCACCATGGTGATGGGAAGGGAGCAGAGCGGCACGGCTGTAAAGACTCGTCTGCGGTGGGCTGGAATATCAATGCAGTGCTGGGTTGGTTTCCACGACAACTCTGATGGAATGTGGCAGGTGTAGGTGGCTGCTTCAGGAGAGTAATGCGATGCTAATGAAGCTGGTTAGCACGCGGCTAACTCCCCACAGCATCGCAGGTCGTGTTCGCAGGCCCAGCTGTTGCCCGATCGCTGATGTTTCCTCAGATTTCGTTTACGATGTCGCGCATTAGCTGAGTGGGAAGACGGTTAGACGTGCATAAGGTACAGGGGCATTTCAGAAACTATTTTCATTTTTGTTCCTTTGAAAATTATTTTTGGCTGTTGAACAGTGAAACGTTAGCCAGGCGTTTTCTTCTCCTCATGCTGGTGACAGGAGTCTGCTTGGTCCCTCTGGATGTGGTTCTAAACTAATCACATTTGCCTCGTGCCCCCTGCACCCCCAAAAGAGTCAGTGATTTACTGTCTAGCTCACACCTAAATCACTGTGCTTGCCGAGACTGGGCTGCTGGGTAGCTAGACCCTGTCCTTTGTCTCCGATTCGCTCTGTCCTCGTCTCTATCTGTCTTCTCTGTTATAATCCCCTCCATCTCTGCCCCAGTGTCTGATTGATCCGCTGGATATCAGGGAAACTGCTTCTGTCTGCACTCTCCTGAGAAGCACTTGCTCAGGTAAACGCTGCACTGTGTGCTGTTTGTGCAGGAGACTGTTAGATACGCCTGGGCGCTGGGGCCAGCAGGTGGGAGGGAGGATGAGGAGGTGAGGTGTGTGTCCGCACACGTGCCGCACCTCTCCTACCTCACCTCACACTGCTCGCCGGAATCTGCAGCGCTGCATTACGGAGAACCACGGACTTCATGGGTGGAGGACCTACAGTAATCACGCAGGAGAACCACAGACTCCACCCAGCCGCCAAGCGCTTAGACCGACACCTGCAGCATTTCAGGCTTTTGCGTAGTCGTTAACTGCATCTATGCATTCAGACTTATTAGGTGCTGTCATTGTTTGTAGGCGTGCAAGCCCAGGTATGGGCTACACCTTAGAATAGTTCTGGCTCTGTGTGTAGGAAGTTTGCTTGTTCAGAGGGAACAGATGGTGTCGGCCTGCTCCAGACTCACTGCTTGACGCCGGCTGAGATTACCTCCCTCTCTCCGAGGTCTTGAGCTAACGGGAGTGGGAGAGATATCCAGCAGAAATGTAACGCCAAACCGTCAGTCCAGAGAGTCCAGCCGCTATTTGACATCTGTATTTTCGGTATTTTTGCCCTGGCGGTGAAGAAGACGGCAGCTGCTGCCGCGCGTCGTTGAGCCTCGTCGTCCTGATATTTTTATTTTTGTTTTTACGTGGAGTGCGGGAGAGAGAGCAGGCGGGACACGGTCAGGAGAGGCAGCGTGAACCTGGTCACCCCGCGGCTGCTCGGAGCCCACGTCTGAGGCGCAGCAGCATGAAATATTGATGCCATGTGGACGCTGCTCTTCACAGAGGCAGCGAGGAGGTGCAGGGAGACATTTTGTACCATCAGCAGTCCTGCCAGCCCCTCCCTCCCATCCTCCTCCTCCTCCCCCTCCTCCCCCCCCCCCCCCCCCCCTCCCACACCCTGCACTTTATTTCATCCTCAGACTCCTGTTCCTCAATCCTCGATTTATTGTTGGCTGTAGTTTTTCGAAAATATCTGACTCGTGGCTGTTCCAAGATTTCAAAAAGCTTTCGTGACGGAGGAAGACGTGGGCTCTGGCCTGAGCTGCGTTAGTACACAGAGCAGAGGTGTGGAGAGAAGAAGAGCTCTAGGCAAACCAGGCTCCATAAAAGCCACAGGGCTTCTAAGCGTAATGAAAGACGGAGGCCCTTAGAGAGGCGACAGGCTCATCTCCTAATTGGTACCGTGTGTGGTGCTGTCACCTTTTGCATCCTCCAGGGAGGGGACGGATTGCCTGCCGTGAGTGAAACAGCTCACGCCGGCACTGAATAAGAGACGTTTGTTAGGAGCAAAAGGGAGAGTGAGCAAAGAAACATTCAGTTTGCAGCAGTATGGGGCGCCTTTCACGCTGAAACCAGAGCGAATCAAAGTGAATCCCTTGTCAGGCGTGAATGAAGCTGTTTCAGTAACCCGGTCACCTTGACCAAGAGAAACAACGTTTTTACGGCCGGGCTGTAAACGCAAGGCAGGACACCGACACAGACAGCTGACGCTGACGTCCACGTTTAACCCTCGGCTGGGGAGAGCGTGTAGTTCCGCTGTGGACAGGCTTGCTTGCAGGACGTCGCAACCACTGATTGTGCGTTTCCGCCACAGCCCACACACCCGCGTTCTCTCCAACAGATTGGAACTTGTTAGCACAGTGTTTGGGCAGCTTGTATGAGAGCAGCGCTCATATGGGTGGATGACTGAGTGGGCTCTAGTGCGCTGTCTGTGGTACTTCCTGCAGAGACACTAGCCATTAATCGTCAAGATTACATTCGTTCAAATAAAAAACGAATGGACCGACATTTCCATCAGTTCAATCTGTATGATCTAGAGGATCAAGACTCTAATCAGCGTCTATGTAAATATAAGCATTTTTAACAACCTAAAAAGTTGTTGTTTGTCAGTTATTTCAGTATCTGTACCATCAACAATATTACTAATTACAATATAAATAGAAAATCCCATTAATTGTACATATGCATGGTGAGTAATTTAGCTTTTGCCTCATAAATGTGAATTCTGTAGGCTTTGTACTTTATAGGTTAATTAATCCTGTCATTGTCCTGCAAGTGTACAAAGACAAATGTCTGTCTTCTGTCATGGCCTCAGTGAAAATTCTGCATGAATTACAGTTTCCTTTTAACAAAATGTATATGAGGGTAAATGGTGACATATGCATATGCATATTATATGTAAATAAGGGACTGGTGTGCTTATGTCTGTTTATACCAGGCTTTTTTTCAGTTCTGTTCAAATCGCTCTCATTTCCACTTTTATAACTCAAGCACGAACTACTACATGCTTCATCCCTGACACTTTAGTCTGCTGTCACTCATAGGAAAAGCTGATAAATAGGTCATTATGTTCTGTAAGCCCTTAAAACACCTGAAATCTATTGTTAAAGTCACTGGTGAAACTTTCTTGGCATTCACCCTGAAATGGATGTCTCTAACGGCCTGGAACTTCAGTGGAAACTCAAGCCGAAGAGAGAGAGACCTGTGTTTTCTGGGCTCAGATCTGACATCTCTGTAGTCGTTAAATTGAGTGTGTCCACAGGCGTGTTTGTTTTGAGAAGCAGAGGGCTCTCATGTTGGGAGACGTGGGGGCTGGGGACAGACGTGGACATGGGGGCTGGGGACAGACGTGGACATCTTTGCAGTCCCTGTTTTTTCCTGTCTGGACAGGAACAAAGGAGCCTACTGGTTACGTCATGCCTACCCCAGTGCTCTGTCTGGCCCCTTCTCCCTCACGACCCCCCCCGTCTTGTTCTAGCTCTTCTCTCTCTTTCTCCTTCTACCTTTTTCTCTCTCTCTCTCTCTGTCTGTCGTTGACCACCCTCTTTCCCTCTCCCTATCACGCACACACTCTCTGCCCTCAGACATTGATTAACGCATGAGTATGTCACACAAATGTAGTTTAATTAACGAGACAGCCTTTTGTGCAACGAATCAGTCCCAGTATCAGTTAATTACTGTCACTTGGCTTGAAGTGGCACTGGTGACGGTGAGCAATGCAACCCTCCGTGTGTCTGTGTTTATCAGCCATGCTTCACCTGTATCACCACAGCTGTCATTGTCTCTGCTGTTTCGCTGTTACCGTGACACCGGCTAGTTTAATGGTTTTTGTGCTGCTGTTAGTATAGTTGATTTGGCTGTATCTTCCTAGTTATTTTCTAATATAAATCAGTGTTTTATAGTTTATACTTTAGCAGGGCGCACATGTGCTGTATGCTAGAGTTCATTTGAAATCACACCTAGTGCACAGAGCTGAAGTTTTCGTGCCTCCGTCCCCCTGCAGGCAGATCACGATCGAGGAAGGTGAGCAGAGAGCCAAGGAGCTGAGCGTGATGTTCATTGAGACCAGCGCTAAAACGGGCTACAACGTCAAGCAGGTGAGCTCCTCCAGAACCTCCTGCAGCCAGCTAAGAGATGGGGGTGTGCGGATGTGGGCGAGAGGGTGCGGTGTGTTGGTGGGGGGTGGGGTGTTCCTTGCTTCGTTCGTCATCTGAGGTGCAGTCATGAGTGAGGATGACTGATCACAGAGCTGGAAGGGAACATAGACCCAACTCGCTTTCCCTCTGTCTGTCTCCCTCTCTCTCTGTCCTTCTCCCTCTCTGTCTGTCTCTCTTCAAACACAGTCTGTGGCTCCCTCTGTATGTAGGGGGTTGAAGAGTGTTGGCTAGCAAAAGCTTAAATTGTACCACAAACTGAATATACATGAGACATTTCCACATAGACTCCCAGTACACCTAACCTGTCGTTGCATCGATCCTGTCAGTCCACGGCCATCTGTGTAGTTTTAGGATTTCTAGAATACATCACAGTGCTCGTGAAGAGGGTCTGGATCATGGCGCCACTGAAGAGGGTCTGGATCACCACCATAGAAGATCTTGATTACATAGAAGGTCTTGACTCACTGAAGAGTCTCTTGATCAGGGTCCCACTCTAGAGCCTCTATGGCACATGCTGAGGTTCCTTTGTGATTAGATGCTTCTAGTACAGACTGGTGTGAATGAAGGAATTTGGACAATATGACAGTTTTTATGAGTTTTAATGAGATTTATCACTGGCGCATAATAATTTCCTATTGTACAGCTCTGCAGTATCGTAATCGATCCACAGAAGTCTCCACAACAAAACAATTATTCACAAAGTTCACTTGATGGAATGTAATTTAACAGAAAAGAAAAATTGGGAGAGAAAAAAAGACTAATTTATTACCCATGGAGTGAATATGAGTTTCCAGTGGATCATGATCATCAGATGCACCTCAATTTGATATATGACAGGTTAGGCTAAAATGAGAGAAACCTATTACCTCTCAAGATACACTTGTTTTAAATTGATTTGACAATAATACTAGATCAATTTATTCCATATCCTGTATATATTTCACAGTTTATTAAAACTCTTGGATGGGCTAATTTACATGTTAGGATTTGCCCACTATGCCCTGATAAATGCTCCTCTGTAATTAAATGAAGCAGAAACTCAGCGCAGCGCATTTTGATCAGAAGCATCTGCTCAGCGCGTCACATGACCAAGCAGAGCCAGTTGTATTCCTAGAGTCAGCGCGTCACATGACCAAGCAGAGCCAGTTGTATTCCTAGAGTCAGCGCGTCACATGACCAAGCAGAGCCAGTTGTATTCCTAGAGTCAGCATGATCAATCATGATCACATGACCAAGCAGAGCCAGTTGTATTCCTAGAGTCAGCGCGTCACATGACCAAGCAGAGCCAGTTGTATTCCTAGAGTCAGCGCGTCACATGACCAAGCAGAGCCAGTTGTATTCCTAGAGTCAGCGTCACATGACCAAGCAGAGCCAGTTGTATTCCTAGAGTCAGCATGATCAATCATGATCACATGACCAAGCAGAGCCAGTTGTATTCCTAGAGTCAGCGCGTCACATGACCAAGCAGAGCCAGTTGTATTCCTAGAGTCAGCATGATCAATCATGATCACATGACCAAGCAGAGCCAGTTGTATTCCTAGAGTCAGTATAGTCAGTGCACATGACCAAGCAGAGCCAGTTGTATTCCTAGAGTCAGCATGATCAATCATGATCACATGACCAAGCAGAGCCAGTTGTATTCCTAGAGTCAGCGCGTCACATGACCAAGCAGAGCCAGTTGTATTCCTAGAGTCAGCATGACCAATCAGAGCACATGACCAAGCAGAGCCAGTTGTATTCCTAGAGTCTGTTGTATTCCTAGAGTCAGCGTCACATGACCAAGCAGAGCCAGTTGTATTCCTAGAGTCATTCCTAGCGCACATGACCAAGCATTGACCAGAGTCAGAGACCAGTTTGTATTCCTAGAGTCAGCGATTCAATCACATGACCAAGCAGAGCCAGTTGTATTCCTAGAGTCAGCGCGTCACATGACCAAGCAGAGCCTGTTGTATTCCTAGAGTCCAGAGCCTTTGTATTCCTAGAGTCAGTTGTATTCCTAGAGTCATGACCAAGCAGAGCCAGTTGTATTCCTAGAGTCAGCGCGTCACAACATGACCAAGCAGAGCCTGTTGTATTCCTAGAGTCAGCGCGTCACATGACCAAGCAGAGCCAGTTGTATTCCTAGAGTCAGCGCGTCACATGACCAAGCAGAGCCAGTTGTATTCCTAGAGTCAGCGCGTCACATGACCAAGCAGAGCCTGTTGTATTCCTAGAGTCAGCGCATCACATGACCACATGACCAAGCAGAGCCTGTTGTATTCCTAGAGTCAGCGTCACATGGCCACATGACCAAGCAGAGCCAGTTGTATTCCTAGAGTCAGCATGATAAATCATGAACACATGACCAAGAAGAGCCTGTTGTATTCCTAGAGTCAGCGCCGCACATGACCAAGCAGAGCCAGTTGTATTCCTAGAGTCAGCGCGTCACATGACCAAGCAGAGCCAGTTGTATTCCTAGAGTCAGCGCGTCACATGACCAAGCAGAGCCTGTTGTATTCCTAGAGTCAGCGCGTCACATGACCAAGCAGAGCCAGTTGTATTCCTAGAGTCATCGCGTCACATGACCAAGCAGAGCCAGTTGTATTCCTAGAGTCAGCGCGTCACATGACCAAGCAGAGCCAGTTGTATTCCTAGAGTCAGCGCGTCACATGACCAAGCAGAGCCAGTTGTATTCCTAGAGTCAGCGCGTCACATGACCAAGCAGAGCCAGTTGTATTCCTAGAGTCAGCGCGTCACATGATCAAGCAGAGCCAGTTGTATTCCTAGAGTCAGCGCGTCACATGATCAAGCAGAGCCAGTTGTATTCCTAGAGTCAGCGCGTCACATGACCAAGCAGAGCCAGTTGTATTCCTAGAGTCAGCGCGTCACATGACCAAGCAGAGCCAGTTGTATTCCTAGAGTCAGCGCATTACATTATCAAGCAGAGCCAGTTGTATTCCTAGAGCCTGAATGCTCTTCAGCATTTGAACTGTATGTGAAGGTAATGAGAAATGTTTGGAGAATTTGACAATGTGTTAAAAGGTTGTACATGAATACAGGATCAGATGTAGTAATGAGATTAGAGCGGCACCCAGGAGCTCCTCCCTTCTCTCCAGCAATCCCAACATGGTGAGCTCTTCTCAGGGGTCATCACATAGGCTCCTCCCCTCATCAGCACCTCCAGAGGTCTGGTGCTCTAGCTCCTCCCCCTCCAAACTCACGTTTAAACCAAGCTCCTCCTCTTCATGCCAAGTGCTGGACGTTCCACCTGCATTGTACCTGATATATTAGCAACCATTACCTCAGATCCATCCTGGCCTCCCCAGGGACTGAATCCCAGTGGCACCATTGATGTACGCTCAGTTCCACCTGGAGCTACCACATCACACGACACGACACATTCAGCCACTCCACCCTTCGGGGGCGTTACTCCAACTAGTCCGTGCTCTCCTGATCCACAACCACCGGCTCTTTACGCTTCTTCTGAAACCTCCTTCTCAGCTGCCATTTATGGCATCTTAAGGCTGAGGTGCATAAGCAATGACATTAGCTTAGCTACAAATCTCCTGACACCCGTCATGTAGTTAGTACAATGCATTATGGGACCTGTGTTTTTTTTTTGTTTTACCTCTGTCCACTAACAATTTCCAGTCTTGTGCTTCTCCCCATCTACCAGTATTTATAGCTGCATGTTGCTCTCTTTCACAAACTTCATGACTTTATCACTAATACCACTGTGCAATGTGATAACCTCTAGGTGCTTAATATGAAATAAACACACCCATACACTAAGCACGTGTATATCGACCCTGCTGCAATCTAACCTTACACGCTTGTAGGACATGCTACAGCTTTACAAACCCTGTACAAAATTGACATTTGGGGTCTTCGTCTACGCACTGTCCAACTATTCACTACACTGCACTGTAGTGAACACACACCCTGAGTGATGCTGCACTGTAGTGAACACACACCCTGAGTGATGCTGCACTGTAGTGAACACACACCCTGAGTGATGCTGCACTGTAGTGAACACACACCCTGAGTGATGCTACACTGTAGTGAACACACACCCTGAGTGATGCTGCACTGTAGTGAACACACACCCTGAGTGATGCTGCACTGTAGTGAACACACACCCTGAGTGATGCTACACTGTAGTGAACACACCCTGAGTGATGCTACACTGTAGTGAACACTGTAGTGAACACACACCCTGAGTGATGCTGCACTGTAGTGAACACACACCCTGAGTGATGCTACACTGTAGTGAACACACACCCTAAGTGATGCTGCACTGTAGTGAACACACACCCTGAGTGATGCTGCACTGTAGTGAACACACACCCTAAGTGATGCTACACTGTAGTGAACACACACCCTGAGTGATGCTACACTGTAGTGAACACACACCCTGAGTGATGCTACACTGTAGTGAACACACACCCTGAGTGATGCTGCACTGTAGTGAACACACACCCTGAGTGATGCTGCACTGTAGTGAACACACACCCTGAGTGATGCTGCACTGTAGTGAACACACACCCTGAGTGATGCTGCACTGTAGTGAACACACACCCTGAGTGATGCTACACTGTAGTGAACACACACCCTGAGTGATGCTACACTGTAGTGAACACACACCCTGAGTGATGCTACACTGTAGTGAACACACACCCTGAGTGATGCTACACTGTAGTGAACACTGCCCTGATTCCTTTTTGCCAGTACTTTCTTTTTCCTCCAGTACTTTGCTTTTGAGCTTGGCAGTGGCATGTGGCACACACACACACACACACACACACACACACACACACACACACAGTGAGGACTGGACAGCTCCTGTCCTCAGCTGCCCACTGCCACGGTGACTCACTGCAGTCTAACACTGCGTGCTGTTGACTCCATTATCCCCAGGACTCTGGTGTCCTGTTCTGCTGAGCACTGGCCTTTCACTGGTTGGGGGGTGTTGTTGCTGTTGTTGTTGTTGTTGTTGTTTCCGGCTTACTGTTCATGTTTGTTTTGGCTGAGTGGGTGTCACAGCACCTGTTTATTGGGCAGAATGACATATAACAGAAATATAGTTACATTATGTGTGCATCTGAACACCAGCAGATTCACCTGAACAAATGACCAATGGAAAGTATTATATACTATACAAAAACAGGCAATGGTATAACAGATGAGTAAATGAATAAACTTGTTTTTTTTCTGTGTTAATTTCAGAAATGCAGTGTAAGTGTGTGCGTATGTGCGCATGGGTGTGTGTGTGTGTCTAATTGAAATGGATCGTGTTATCTTGCCTTTGTCCTGGCCACATTAAAACGTGCTTTATGGTCCTCTTTGTTTTTCCCCTTCAGAAGCAATTGGCTGGGGGTGGCAAACAAACTAGGCCCCTTGCAGAGGCCCTGTCTGCCTAACGACCCGCCGGCCGCGCGTGATGGATGGGGTGCAGGGAGGAGGCTGGTGTGGATGCACACGCTAACTGGCCCGTTTGCTGGCAATCACACAGAGCCTGATTGATTACCCAGCATTCCTCCCCAGTCCTGTGGGGATAGCGCAGTGGAGACGCGCTAGTGGTGGACGCGTGCTTGCCTAGCCGGTACCTGGCACCGCCCTGCCTCCGACCTCTGACCCCTCTGCATCATAATGCCTTTTACTTCTCTGAGAGATGTCGTTTATAAACTTGGAGAGCTTTTTACTGTCTGTCTCTTATCTGGAATGTGGAAGACTGAGAGTCAGTCGGAGCTGCACCAAGAGCAAATTAAAAGTCTTTGAAAGTGAGTCAGGATCAGAAATGGCCCAGAAAATGGATTTATGTTTCTGTTGATGGATGAGACAAAAAACCTAAAAACATTTCCCTTCTGATCCCCTTTGCTGGTAGACACCTGATTTAAGGACATCATAAACCCACAGAAAGTGTTTAAAATAAAACAGTTTAATTAGTTTGACACTTTATTATTAAACAGTTATGGATTATTATTTATATTTTATTAAACAATTATGGAACTTCTGTTGATATAGACAATAAGCCAAAAGGCAAAGCAGCAAAATAAATACTAAAGAATAAACAATATTTGAGAAAAACAAACTTTATATGTGGTTCATATAAAGATTTTCAAGGCACACTTGATCTATGTTGGTACCATAACATGACTTATAGAGAAAGATTAGGGCTACTGAGAGCCTTTATCCCATGATCTCTGATGGGATCACTAGGGTTATGCCCATATAAACCCATAGACTAACATGCTTACAGGCAGGAGAGCCGAGCTGGGTGGGTTGGGGGGAGGGAGGGTTGCAGTGTGTGTGTGTGTGTGTGTGTGTGTGTGTGTGTGTGTGTGTGTGTGTGTGTGTGTGTGTGTGTGTGTGTGTGTGTGTGTGTGTGTGTGTGTGTGTGTGTGTGTGTGTGTGTGTGTGAGGATGAGGATGAGGATGAGGATGACTGACTGCAGCCCCATTGATGATGAAAGTAAAACTGAGGACTCTAATTATAGTGCGTCAGTGTGCTCTCTGTTCTCAGTCTCACTCTCTCTTCCTCTGTATCTTGCTTTCTCTAACCCCCTCTCTCTATCCCTCTCTCTCTCTTTCTCTATATCTCGCTCTTTCTCTAACCCCCTCTCTCTATCCCTCTCTCTAACTCTGCCCATTTCTCTTTCTCTTTTCCAGCTCTTTCGGCGTGTGGCCGCTGCACTTCCTGGGATGGAGAGCATGCAGGAGGCAAGCAAAGAGGGCAGTATCCTTAGTGACAGTGGGGTGGGCAGCCCAGCCGCCACCAGGGGGCAGCACTGCAGGAGCTCCTCTCACGTGGCCCCTTCATCATCCAAACAGCAAACCAGCATTCAGCTTCACATCTGTCTGAAGTCTCTGGGTGACACTTACTGTTGTAAGAGGTGTGCAGGTGTGAGCCATTTTCACATACTTGGGGTGGTGTGTGTGTGTGTGTTCTCTGTATTCTACTTTCCAGCAGCCTGCATTGTGTGACTGGTCTCTGTTGTAGGGAGGTGTCAGATAGGAGCTCTCACACTCTCCACGCTCATGTGCTGATGCAGGAAAGGCTCATCCACTGTGTGCGTGCTGCCGTAGCCTAGCTCACAGTCGCCCCCTGCTGGTCTGCTTATGAAAGACTACTGCTTTAGCACAAGAGATATTGACCGTCGCATACTCCGCAACCACACAGGGGAGATGTTACCTTGCCGTCCCACATGGTGGACATTACCAGTTCTATGAAGGTCTTTTCAAAAAGGCCAGACTGTCTGTGTAAAAGGTGGAGATCAGCAACTCCGCCCAGGTCTACTACAGGTGGCAAACACCTGCTCTGACCACCAGACCAAACAGTCTACTGTCTACTTGTCTCACAATAGGTTGTCCGGATAAATTAGTTAAAGCATTTGAGTGCCATTTACTCTTCCACAGCCATCTATGACTTATCAGGCTTCCTTAACTCACCATACTGGAGCTGAGGAGGTAACAATAACCAGATTAAAATACATTATACTAATAGGAATAACAGAGATGTGATTATAGTCTCATAACTGAATAATATGTCACAACAGGGGAATACTATATATACAATAGTATATATGCATCAATATGGAACACACAGTTTACATAGCATTTCAATAATAATAATACAAGATTTAATCTTCATGTTCAAACACCAGTCCTGATAGCACAGTGTATGATTGGCTGGTTATGTTCCAGACACTGAATACTGCAGGGCTACATGATCTGATAATCCTATATTCTTTATCTTTTAAGTAATTCTTTATATTAATATTCTTTATCTTTCAAGTTCTTCTCACTTATCTGCAGTCATATCAACTGACAAAAAGCTGCAGTAGTTAAGTTCTTTGATTTACCACCTTTAGTGTCTCTTCCCCAAGCCAATCAGCATCCTGCCTGAAAAGAGGTGAAGAGCCTGATTGCTTATAGGACTATCTTTAGCTCCGCCCACAGGGTAGGACCAAACCAGTGATGTGGAAAAACGAAACTTTCCATTCATAAATCAGCCTGTGAGCCGTGTCATAATGCCCCTCCACTGTGAGCTTCCTGGTGAGCTGTTCAGCTGGACGTGGATTAGTGCTTTGACCACAGGAGCTTCGGGTTGTTTTGTTGTCACTGCATGTCAAATTTAGTGGATTTTTTTGTTTGCTTGTTTGTATAAGCAGAAGGTTCTGATCTGTGTGTTTGGGTGTGTGTGTGTGTGTGTGTGTGTGGGGTGGGTGGGACGGGGGTGGGGTTATGACAGGCTGTCAGAGTGATGGAGGGCTCTCTGTGAGCCGGCTTAATTGTACTGACTCCTCCTGTTGTAGCTGTAGTCCACTGTCTATTGATCCAGAGATGGAGAGGAAGAGAGAGAGAGAAAGAGAGAGGAAAGAGTTGGGGAGAGAGAGAGTGTGTGTGTGTGTGTGTGTTTGTACAGTATGTATATCTGTATATATACAGAGAGATAGAGATGGGGAGAGAGTGTGTGTATATATGTGTTTGTGTGTATATATATGTATGTGTGTATATACACAGAGAGAGATATAGAGAGAGTTGGGGGAGAGAGAGTGTGTGTGTATATTATTATGGATATTCTCCGTCACAACAACCAGGGACAGCTTGTGGGCTCGGATAGCGTCAGCGAAAGAAACATGAGCAGACGGTTTGTGTGGAGTCACTGATCTGTCTACTTTATTCACCTTCTCTCAGCCCATCAATATACATTGAGGAACGAGCCATTATGAGCAAGGAAAATATGACATTGGAAAGTTACAGACGCACCATTATGCACAATTAACTCCCCCAAATATATTCTAGCAAGATAGAAGGGGAGATGTCTCCATGACCCCCACCGTCTCCATCCCCACTCATCTCCCCATCCCCTACCCGTCTCCCCATCCCCACCCGTCGTATGGACCTCGTATGTGAAGATTACAGGGGCTCCTCCACTAGTGTCATGGCTGAGATGGCCCACATGGGGGTCACACATCCTGCAGGTATAATCTGCTCACTTCTCAGTTGGCTTCTCAGGCTTATAAGGCAATAAGACATTGATCTTATTTTTTACCAGCAACACTGACACATTCTCACCTCTGTATCACAAAATGCAAATCCAACCTTTTGCCCTGGTTACCATCCATCGAATGGTACCAGCCATCGAATGGTGATGCTAACATACATACAGTGTGGGAGGCTAACATACATGCAGTGTGGAATACTAACATACATGCAGTGTGGAATGCTAACATACATGCAGTGTGGAATGCTAGCATACATACAGTGTGGGAGGCTAACATACATGCAGTGTGGGAGGCTAACATACATGCAGTGTGGGATGCTAACATATATACAGTGTGGGAGGCTAACATACATACAGTGTGGGATGCTAACATACAGTATGGGAGGCTAACATACATACAGTATGGGAGGCTAACATACATGCAGTGTGAGAGGCTAACATACATGCAGTGTGAGAGGCTAACATTCATACAGTGTGGGAGGCTAACATACATGCAGTGTGGGAGGCTAACATACATGCAGTGTGGGAGGCTAACATACATGCAGTGTGGGAGGCTAACATACATACAGTATGGGAGGCTAACATTCATACAGTGTGGGAGGCTAACATACATGCAGTGTGGGAGGCTAACATACATGCAGTGTGGGAGGCTATTATTTTTTCCCCACACAGAAAGTAGTTTTGTTGTGCTAATGATCTAGAGAACATTTGCCATTACCTTGTCATGACCGGATGCAATTTTATGGAAGGAATTGGACTATAAGAAGAGGCGGGAGTCATTCAGGCCTCAGTATACGTATTATTAGAAGCCTTCACCTCTGGGGGGCAGCAGATTGCCCTTAATACACCCAGGCTACTGCATCTCCCAGGCTACTGCATCTCCTGGGAACTGGAGAGCACTTTTCTCCAGCACAGATGTCGAGTGAACATGCGTGTCATTTATCAGCTGTAGTGCGCTTGGTGTGTTCGAGTGTGAGTACACACAGGTGACGAGGGCCGACCCACTCACGGAGGGAGCTCATCACTCAGCGCTAGTTGCCGCTAGTCCTTCACTGTCAGTTTGGTGTGTCCCTACAGCCATCTCTGGAGAGCTGTGTGTGTGTGTGTGTGTGTGTTTGTTTGTGTGTGTGTGCGCGCAGGTAGAAGCAGGTGCTCCACTCTGAGTTTTCTGGCCTGTGATTAATGTGCAGTGTCATGGTCTTGTAGTGTTGCACATGGTCCGTGTCTTTCCCTCTGTGTGTGTGTGTGTGTGTGTGTGTCTCCCACTTGTCTGTTTGGCATGTGCACCTACAGTCCCCGCAGACTATTATGTTAACACACGCGCACACACACGCACACACACACACACACACACACACTTATTCATTAAATGAATGCACTGAATCATTGCCAGCCTGACAACACTGATAACACTCTGCATCCTGGTCAGTGTGACTACCTGCTGCTCCTGTTTGCAATCACCTTCCCTACCCACCACACATGCTCTTCAGCTCCTGAGAACGACGCAGCACTGCATCACCCTCCCGCTGATGGTGTGAGGGGGTTTGAAGCGCTTCCTTAGCTGATACTGGCAGACATGAGCAGTAAGCAAAGCACCGTGTGTTGTCTGTATGCGTTTCGGTCTCTTCCACTGCAGACTAAACAGTTCAATGTTACACTCGTGGATGCCTCCTAGTGTCCGAGAAGGAGAACTGCAGCACCGCAGCCTGCTCAGATTTATCCCGCCTCCAGGGGTCGACAGTGATCCATCTATTAGAGACAATTTTGTTTGACACTATTCCTTAGTGGATCTGTAGATGATCTGCTAACTTACGGTTAATAACTTTTCTCTGGAAGACGTTTCTGGTGCCCTGAGGTGTCATTTATTGCAGTTTGATTTTTCACAGCCTGTAAAAAGTGTACAGATTTATTATACTTCAGATATTAGGTTTTTAAGGCCATTATAATGTCTGAGCATGAAATGAAACAAACCAGTGAACTAGATCATGTGTAATGAAATACCATGTTGTTATTGTTGTTGTTGCTGTTTTGATCCTTAACAGCATTCCACAGTGATTGACATCAAGCTGGACAAACCACAGGAGCCCACGACCACTGAAGGGGGATGTTCCTGTTAATAGCCTCCACCCAGACAACTTCATTTACACCACATGCTTGTTGTGTTGCTTCCTATTGGTTAGCTTCCAGTTGAGTTTTCAAGATTGGATATTTGGCACTCCCATTTGCACATGGATCACAGGTTGGAAACAGTGTTACATCATTTTCAGTTGTAAAATAGTGTACTTTATTAACGAAATTGCCAAAAAGTCTTAAAAATTTGAAAAGAACCATGAAAAGACATCCAACAGTCCAAACGTGTATAATGTTTTTGAAAAACTAGAATGGTAGTTTTTTTCTTTTTCCCTTTTGTTTTGTATTTTTGTATACTCAAGGAAAAGGTATAAAAAAGAGGTAGACGAGGTTTAAAACTTTTTCTAGAAGGTGGAAGATTGCAGCTGACCGGGAGACGGAGCCCTATCTGGCGGCTGGAGACCCCGAGCATGCATGCAGACCTCACGTGTGTCGCTTTGATAGATTCTGTCCCCCGGTGTATGTGTGCACATATTTGACTCGGTCCATGTACGTGCTTCCTTCTAACGCATTGTATCAAAACACCACTTTTTTTACGTTTTGTGAGTGTTTCGATGTACTTTGGCGATCTGGCGTGCAGGGCGACGTCTTTCTGAGACATTTTCAAGCCTTTGTCGAAGCCTGGACATCCTGGCTTGTGCATTGCTATCCACACCTCCGTGACTTTCCCTCATGTGCTGCGATTCTCTCGCATCTTTTCCAGTTAGTGATGTTTTCAGTCAGGGAGTTGGTTAGCTGGGATCTAAATGTCAGCTGGTGATATGAAGGCATATATAGCAGGTCACGATGTCTCTCTCGTTTCTGCGATGTGTGTGACTGTTGTAGTGCAGTTGCGATTGCCATCACTGAAGGATCATGGGACTTTTACATTCCTATACCTACGTACAGAACAGCAAGCAGTTGTGCACCTGTAGCCTTTCTCATGTGGTCCACTGTAAATATAGCCTGTCGTTTGCATTTCAGATTGAAGAATATGTGTAATTCTACAAGAATAACGCTAGTCGATTACTAAGAGTTAGCATTATGCATTATGCGGAGTTGTAGGCGTGTTGTAGACGTGTTTTAGGCGTGTCAGGGGACCACTGTGGTCCACCCATCTGCGTGTTCTAGGCCAGTCGGCTGTAGTACGCTGGCCAGTAGCATCCACTACGTTTATTTGGTGTGAATCTTCAACGCACTTTTAAAAGAAAGCTGTACATGTTTCAAGGTTACCGTCAGAATCGAATGTCCTGCAACTCACTGTAGTGATGTGGTGGTCTCTGTGAGGAGGTCTTGATGGCCACTGTACAGATACATCATCTGTACAGCTGCCCTCAGTACCAGACAGGACCGAGTGCTGGGAGGAACTGTCCTCTTTTGACCCTTGTTTCCAGAGTGAAGCCAAATGCAGGTGTGACCTCACTGAAGTCCTCGCACGGTAACCGTGGATACCAGAGTGGAGAGTGTTCTTGGCTAAAGAAAATGATTTAAAAAAATTGATGAAACAGCAAAAAAATAAATAAATAAAAATGAAATTGTAGTTTGGGAATGTTGTCTCAGAGACCTGCATAAGGCGCTGTGAATTTCCTTTGATTCACGCCGCATTTCCCATCAGGGAGCAGATCCCTCCCTTAACGTAACTTGACTTTGGTCTGTGCTGTATGACGAGCTCTGGCCTGCCTCTCGCTGGGTAATAACTCTGCTTTTAGTGGAGATGACTGCTTCCTAACTGGAGCGTCTTTGTGTCCTCCTAATGGCCTGCCTAGCACCCTTGTACTCCCCCTGTTACTGAATGGCAGGCAGAGGGAAACAGTCATGCAGACATTCTGAAGGAACGTCCTGACAAGGTCTCCTCACACACCCACACAGGAGTCTCGGACAACGACTGTGAACCGCCACGCGCTCTTGGACCACGCGGCCGGCGTGAGAGCACAGATCCACCTCGTTCTGTGTAGTACATGTTCCTGAAGCTCCGTTCTTCTCTGCTGCCTTCACAGATTTGTTGAAAGGTACCGAACCGACAGCTTAGAGGTGAGCGTAGAGTTGCTAAGACAGAGCACAGAGGTCTGGGGTGTGAAGACGTTCATTGGCTGATTTATTCAACTTTTGCTTCAGCACCTTGTGACATTTTGTTTACATTTTACTTTTGCCCTTTTGCTCCTATTTGTTATTCCACCAAATGACGAAATCTATTGTAAAGAGTTAATCTCCTTTATAATTTGGCATGAACAGGATGTGTACTGTATATAGTCTCCCCTTGATGAGGTGTGTACCAAAATAGTGAATACGTGACTACATCACTCTTCTGTTGGCACGGTACCACACACCGTTCTTGGCAACACGTCTGTGTGTAAGTTGGGTCCTGCTTTAAGGGTAAGGCCATTCCTAGTGTAAATGTTTCAGCTCAGAGGAGCGAATCTGGTTGATTCAGGGCTACCTCTCCATTCACATTGTACAGAGATCTAGCATGTCTGTCCAAACTGATAAAAATCAATAAAAAATCTTATTCCCTAAAGAGGATGTGTGTGTTTTCTGTTAAATGTGGCTTGAAGGTAACCCAGATGGGAAAGAAAGGGTTTCAGAAATGCAGCTTGTCAGGTGACTATATATATTGCTGTATAGATTTTGTAGAGCAAGCTGTAATGGGAGTAGTTCGAATGTAGTTACAGTAAAAGTCTCAATGAATGTGTTGTAACCTGAAGCCGTTTGTAGCCTAGCAGGTTAGACATAACTGTAGTCGAAACTATGTCGCAATATCATTCATTCCCACGTGTTTATGGGATTGTGTTATAAATCAGGATAAGCTACTACTAAGGAAATATATAATGATGCAGTACCTGAGAACTCTTAATGTTTCCTTAATCTTGCCGCTTCTGCTCTCTCTGTGAACTTGTCTGATTGATTTCAAACAGATGATTCACGTGTAGTACCTATTTACTTGTATAGTAACAAACAAAAATGTACATACTCACATGTAACAAACAAAAACGGACCTTTGTTTTATATTGCGTCCGGCTGAATTAGCCTGTAGAGTGTTTGTAACTTCTCCAAACCTTCCAGACATCGTTCTCCCCCTGTTACCGTTTCGGTGATTGAGAAGAGTAGAGTCATTGTCGGCTTGTCCATGATGGCACAAGGAAAACAGTTCCAGCAAAGCCACCAGGTAGCTGTGCCCTTTGACCCCTCCGAACTGACCACGTAGCACATGCTGAGGGCGGACAGCTCATAACCCATCTCTGCCACTTAAGGCCTCTGTTGTGTTATGCTGGTGTTTTGCTAATACTAATACTGTCTGAGGGCGGCATGGTGGTGTGGTGGTTAGCACTGTCGCCTCACAGCAAGGCGGTCTGGGTTCGATTCTCGGTCTGGGCTGCTCTGTGTGGAGTTTGCATGTTCTCCCTGTGCCTGCGTGGGTTTTCTCCGGCTACTCCGGTTTCCTCCCACAGTCCAAAGACATGCATCATAGGTTGATTGGTCACTCTAGATTGCCCGTAGGTGTGAGTGTGTGTGTGCGTGTTGGCCATGTGGTGGACTGGCGAACTGCCCATGGTGTACCCTGCCTTCGCCCGGAGATGCTGGGATTGGCTCCAGCCCCCCCGTGACCCCGACTAGCGGGAATAAGCGGTACGGATAATGAATGAATGAATGAATAATACTGTCTGAAATCTCATGAGTGTCATGCAATGGGCTGAAAAATATTTGAAAGCATATTTGAACATAAACATAACTCAAACCTAATTTCCTCTGACCAATATGAAACACTGATATTGCACCTTTTGTCTAAAATAACATATATTCCATTTGCTCATTCCTCTTCGCTGTACTGTTTGAAAGGATGTCGGAGGATATTCGGGCTTGATACTACATGAAGTGCTCAACAATAGCTCGGTTGATCTGAGCTTTTAAATTAAAGCCAGGTTTTCAGTTCATGACACCCAGAAGAACAGACCTGACCTCTATTGCACCTTCCTTCCATGTGTTTGATTTGTTCTTTTGTAGCATTTTGGTTTGAGGCTTATATAATTTAATTTGCACTTTGACTGGCTCACCCACTTTTAAGTCCAGACCAGACCGCTGAGTTAACTGAATACTAGCACAATTATTTAAAGTTTTCTGGAATGTTCTCATCCAAGAGTCCGAGCGTGTTCAATACTGTCTTACTGACTGCACGTTTAGGATATCTCACTCTTGTGCAGGATTCTTGAGACTTCTAATGAGTGAGAGTGATTTCCCAGATGAACAAATTGTGACAAACCATGCCTGCTAAAACCACCCTCTCTCTGTCCTTAAACTCATCATACTTGTATGGCTTAAAAACTTGTATGGCTTTAGCTACTCTCTAAGACCGGTAGTTTTGGTGCAGCTGATGCAGCTTTGGAGATCATAACCTAAAATACATGTTTTTTTTATTATTATTTATAGTAACTGCATGTCTACTAGGTTTACTGTTGAATTAATATTTGGAAAATGTTCTCTTAATATCTTCTGAGGTCTTGTGAATTCTTACTGCCTGTTTCGGAGGTGTTGCACAGTCTTGTAGGTTGGGACTGGATTTGGGTTAGAATAGAGGGACTAGGGGGCCATCAGACATCCCTGTTCCCTTAACACCAACAGCCCAAAAGCAATGTGATTATTTCAAGTTAATTAAACACGCAGCAGTATAAAGTAACATAACTTAAATATAAAACTACAGAGAGCACATACAGAAAGATGCTAACACATTTGAATTCAACAAACCTTTAATTCACAATAATTAATAAATAACCCAAAACACCAAAGTTTGCAATACGTTAAACGGTATGTCTGGAGAGGTTGGAATGTAATTTCAATCAGGGGAGGTCTTTTTCATGGGGCCATATGTTCCAACAACATCTTGTTGCACATGGGACGTTCCCCCTCCCTGCTGGAACAGCTGACTTGGTTCCCATGGCAGCTGCTGTGTGGGATTATGGGTGGAACGGGTAATGACGAAATCCCTGCAGACAGAACGACAGCGCGCCGTTCACGCGTGAAACGCAGGCCGAGCAGCCTGGGGTCAGACTCGGGCAGCGGGTTAAGCGATTCGCTCGACTCCCCCCCCCCCCCGAATGTTGACTGTTTCAATCCAGGCCTGACGGGCGTGTGGCAGGACGTTTTAAATAACAATGCGAGAAACCGGAGGTTTATTGTGCAGAATGGACGAGGTCACTTGGTTTTGACATTGTTTAGTCCGTTGCCTCCTCCTAAAGTCTTCGCCATGATTTTGTGAGCCTGTAATGAAAGTGGGAACATTAACATTTTATCAATACAGCAGCAGATGCGACAATGGTTTAAATCAGATCTCATTTCACAGCGACAGACGCTAGTTGCCGCACGTCTTAAAGAGCTGAATGGTCTGCGAGTAAATCTGGTTAGAGTGGTTGTGTCAGTTATGTGTTTGTGCTGTTTATACAGGTTTTCCTCCTCAGCCTCACGCATCTGCTCTCTTCCTTTGAACTTTACCAGAGCAGCACAAAAGAACATTGTTGTTACAGTGCTGCCCCCACAACACAACAGAAACGTCAATCAAACGTGTGCTATGTGGTTTAGTAAACAAGGAGGAAATGTTTTCAAAAGAGCATCAAAATAATAGCTTCTCTTTTTAAATGCCCCGTGCGGTCAAGGAGAACTGCAAACGTGAGTCAAACCATGATTGCAATAGATGTTTTTGCACGTGAGGGGGAAAAGATACGTATGACGCATACGAGGTGCTTGAAATATCCACTGCTAAAACAAATATTTATCTCTGCGTTCATAATATTAGGTAATATAATCCGCTGGAGCAATCTGACATGAGCTGCGTCGGTTAGGCATTGTAACACGTAAGAGGTTCACTCACACATTGCTAACAGGAACAATTCTGTCCTGGGGATGTCTGGTGAAAGCCAGTTTCTTCAGGAATGATGGGAGTTGTAGTCTTGGTCGGGTGTGCTTAGAGATTGGCCCACTGACAGAGAGTGAGTGAAAATAGAAAATATGGTTATGCATAGTCTTCAGTTCTCTGAACATGACATTCTAATACAGTTCTATAAAAGCACAAATGTAGGTGTTAGATTAACTCTATCTCAATCTCTGTTTATAAGACCTACATCATGTAATCATTAATATTTACAGAGGCTCTGAACCCGAGGTACTACAACCAGTGATTTGTTTACTCAGTTGTCATGGTTGCACAAGGTAAATGCTCACCATTCATCTTCCACTGGAGCCAAGGACCGCTCAGTTCTCTCCCCTTCCTGGCTCTCAGGTATGCGGTCCCAAATGCCGCTGTCGATCCACAGCGCCTCCTGCAGGTCAAGGCCGTGGCGCACACAGGAGACTTGCCGGCACAGCGGGCAGCGGACACTCGGCATGCCGTTCTGATGCCGTGCCATCTTCTGCAGGCAGGGGGCGCAAAACGTGTGGCTGCAGTACAGCATGCGGGGAACGCGCTCGCTTCTGGAGTAGTGCTGGAAGCACACGCTGCAGTCCAGGTCTTCACACAGCACCATGACCACGGGAAAGACTCAGGGCGCAGGAGAAACAGCTGACCAAGCGGTCTCACTCCGTAAGACCAGCTCCACAAACACCTGCCCAGGTGACAGAGCAAGCACAGCGCTGCTGATTGGATGGCAGAAAGGGGGGAGGGGCTGAAGTTCTTCACCGTAAATGGTATGGAGACCGTCGCTCGATTGGAAGGTCCTCTTTACTGCAGCAACAACGCACTTATAGAGTGTCTTCCTAAAGAAAATCAACAACAGCAGGAAAACAAACAAATGAGAGATATAAGTATCATTGACAAGTGCAAGATCTCTTCCCTGATGGTAACTTTAATAATCTTTGATCTTCCTCAGACTGGTATTTCTCTCACGTCTATGAAAGTCTGCTCTGCTCTGGATGGAGTGTCAGGAAAATCAGAATTACAATTCCAGAGCAGATGGCACGGGTACCATTTGTCCTCCCCTAAAGAGGGTTCATCATTATAATATTATAATCCCCTTCTAGACGGCCACCTGCTCGCCTAGAATGATCCATTTAACTTTGACCTCTTGGAAGAAACCTTTGACGTCTTCAGAACATTCATGCAGAAAACACTAACATGTGACCTTAAAAAAAACTGTCTCTTCTATAAAACACCATATAATCCGTAACAGAGAAAGTCATATAAGTTGCCTGCCTATATATCCATCAAGGTTTGAGTGGTGGATTTTCATTTGCTTTTGTCTTGTTCTACTTGTAGCCATGTAATGTGCAGATCACATATGTAAAATCATATGTGTGAAATAACAGACCTCCAACATCTTCAAAGCTTTCTAGTGAATTCAACAATACATGCTCGCGTTCTTCCACTGCTGGTCTGTTCTCTGAATGATGTAAATCTTAAAACTCTACTACAGGTGCACTTTAATTAAAATGTCCAAGAGGAATCAAAAAGGACCTCATGATAAAAGGTTACTTACCAGAGAGTGAGAGACGCAGTATCTGCCGGCTGTGACCGTCTCCTCCCACAGTTCCTCCACTGTTTGCTCAGTTGAGTGAGGAATTGGTGTGTGTGTGTGTGTGTGTGTGTGCGGCGGCGGTAGTGCTGTCAGCGTGGCCGCTGTGTTGTTTTAAAGGTTCTGCGGAGGAAAGTAGGTGGAGATATTCCAGACTCAGCATAGCCTATGGGCACAGCTTGGTTAGAGGGAAACGCGTAAGGGGCGTGTTGTTTCTCAGAAGCCATAGTCTCCTTTTGTTGAGCGTGTCAGACGGAGGCAGGTGGACGCATGATGGTGGACGGCTGCTGTGAGGGTCTGTGTGTCTTGGGGGGTTGAGAGCAGTGACTGTGAGCACTGCACAGTAACACTAGTGTAGGAGGCTGTAAGCACGCATCCCATTAAAGCCCTACAACAACACAGGACCGCAGAAATCAAGATAAAACGAAAATGTAGACAAAGCAAGCGAGTGAGGCTTTTCTGCTTTATCTAAAGTATTCGTAGCTGTAGATAAAACTTTTCCACGTTATCTGTAACTGCTTGGTTTGTTTTCCTTCACTGTTCTATCTCAGAACACACAACTGCTGTGAGAGGCAGTGATGTGGAATTTCTCTGGTATTCATGCATGTTTTGGCTTTCCTGCTTCTGACTGTCTTGAGTGGCTGAATGTGAAAATATGTGTGAGTCACCACAGCAGAATGGTGTAATGACACTGAGTAGAGTTGTATAAAAACTCAGGCACAGACGTATAGTGGTTAATATTAAACTAAGCTTATCTTTTTAGCTTTATTGGCTTATTCTGAAGAAATGCATTAAAGATAATGTAAACGTACGCTGACATATTACACTACACTCACCTGTCATGAGAAACACTGGAGAGGAGATGGAGAAGAGATGGAGGGTAGCTGTGGAGTGGAGAGTGTGTGTATATGAAGGACAGGCCTCTCAGCAGGGCTGCAACACTGATGCATGTAAAAACAGCACCAGCACAACACACACACAACACCCGCCACCACGCTGCCACGCTGCCACTACCACGCTGCCACTACCACGCCGCTACCACGCCACTACTCCTGCACTCACGCTGGTGTGATGAGAAAGTCTGCCACCTCGTCCGTAACCCAGGCAGCAGCGATCAGGCACTACGCCGTGGGATGAGGAGTGGACTCTGGATGGTGAGTTGCCATGACAACATACACACTCAGATTCAGCCTGTAACTGTAGGTTCCACAGGTATATAACACGTCTGTTGGTAGGAGATGTCGGTTTCTAAGGCTCTGGTCCAAAGAAAGACCTGTGTGTCTGTGCGACGGTAGCCTTCAAGTACAGATACTTGCCAAGAGAAATGCTCCAATTAAAAACAACTGTGTTATTCCAGCGTATTTATTAATGCAGCAGTACATTACCGGTTACAGTTAATTGTTTTTAGATATGTTTATCTAAAATGGATTAGATTTTTTTTTTGCAAGTTACATCCCAGACAGTAGTGAACAGACTAGAGAGGGATCCAGTCAGCAGTATTAGGGGAAAAAGGATGTCTACATTTACTGGAGAGGGATGATGCTACAGGCCAAGTCTAATACTACAGAATTATCCTGTCTAACTTGTTCATTGGGCAACCCTGTATCTGCTGGTGGTTTCTACTGTAGCCAAAGTATGTAGCCTGTTTTCATTCTACTGATTATTCATTTTCAATGGCGTAATATTATATGTTGACATCTGTTCGCACCTAACAAGCTTCAGTGTTGTGACAATGTTTCCTGTCATTAGTATGAATCACACATTTTTAAACACGTGGAAGTTTCCAATAGAAGGAGCTGGTACTTTCTTAGTTGTCTGACCACAAAGTCTTACTTGTCTGAAAGGGAAAAGGTTTGAAATTCTATTTCCTCATTTACATATGTTTACTGTTTTCTGAGATAGGGATTAAAATCAGAATGGGCTGTGGTGCCCTCTAATGGTAGTTTATTTTAAAATCTACTTCAGTTGAACAAAGAAACAGTGAAATCAGCATGCCCAAATAATGAAACCAGGCAGAAACCAAATCATCAAAACTACATGCCTGTAGACTACTGTATTTGCGTGAAGGATCAGTACAGAAGCGTGGATTAGGTCGAAATCCACAAGGACGACATTGCACGACGTAAAACTATGGGCTCGTCCGGGATTTGAACCCGGGACCTCTCGCACCCAAAGCGAGAATCATACCCCTAGACCAACGAGCCACACGATAACCTGTTTTCAAAGGAAAAAAATAAAATCAACGTTCTACAGTAATCCGTATTTAATGAACATATGTGATTATGTTGCTAGATAATTTATATCAGAGTGGCGGTCGCACATTTTATCCAGTCTGAATTGGCTCAGCATCGTATGTTTAGCGTCATTGCGAAATTTTCGTGGAGTGGTGATAAAAGGTGGAGTGGGCTCGTCCGGGATTTGAACCCGGGACCTCTCGCACCCGAAGCGAGAATCATACCCCTAGACCAACGAGCCACGTGTAAAAAATGCTACTTTGTTGTGTCTATAGACATATGAACTACGTTGTTAATTTAATTTTGGTTAGAATTGACTCACCCTCTGACAGGATTCGCTAACCATGATGGTAGCTAGCAATATTATTGAATTACATTAGCTACCAAGCTATCTGACACTATCAAGCTAAAAATGCAGTGATGTTCAGAAATACACGTTTTAATTGGATAGATACGTAGTTACCATTAGCATGCGTTGGATTAGCTTATTTAGCCAACGTAGCTATGTAATCTATTAATCAAGACAGCAGAAAGATTTAGCTAGCATAGTTACATTTCGCTGCCTTGACTATTTTATCAACATTCTCTCTGCCATCTGTATTTAGTGGAACGTGTTAGTGATTTCAAAAACTTTACGTTACATGTACTCATTTTTTTTCCCCGACACCATTAACAGCTGTTTTAGCGGCTAACCAGCTAACGCGAGCGTGAAAGACTACACCCATGATGCTTTGCGTTTCAAAAGTATCGCGTGCCCAACTGTCGCTTTCAGGCTGCTGTAGAACGTTAGCTTAGCTAACTAAACTAATATGACAGAACATGTTAGTTATGTTAACTATGGTTAGCCAATTATGGCTTTATTTGTAAGTCGTTGTCCTTTTGAATAGGCCTCGCTAGTACTCTCTTTTGCCTGGAATTAAAATTATATTTTCTCTGAAAAGTAGCAACCAGCTAACGAGCGCGATAGTTGGCTAGTTAGTAAAGTATTAGCCAATCAAAACATTTAAATTCGTTGTTGGGTAGCTATTTAGCTGACATTTGACATCGATTAAAGCAAGATATGTTGTAGCTTTATAGCGAACCTAGTTAAAGTTGTAGCAAACCTAATGGTTGCTTGAATGTTAAAAGTAAGTTAGTCGATGTATTTCAGTTAGGTAGGTTAGCTAGAAATAAGTGGCTGCAGCCAAAATTATCCCAACAAGGTTAGCTAGCTATGCTATCTGTTTTTGTTGCGAACGTCGTCAAAATTATTTAAAAAAGGGAAAATCGTAGTTATCCATTTCGTACCGGCTAACCGAACTGTGTGCCTTTCTTGGGAAAAGTCTGGACACGGTTAATTTTGTTTTACTCGGAGTGAGATGATTACAGTTGGGATGCCATCAGAAAATCACTAACGATGGATACATTTTTTGGAACTCTTCAGGAGCATGATGTCAGGTAACTAGACAAAGAGGTCTGCATAACCATTAAAAAGAATAAAATCACTCTAAAATATGGAGCATGTTAACAAAATTCGGGAATATTCCATGCAATACAGACATCTCTCGTCTCTCCATCACCAGCTCTCTCCTGACATCTTGTGAGCCTGAACTTCAGGAGCTAATGCGGCAGATCGACATCATGGTTAATCAGAAACGTAGTGAGTGGGAAGCTGAGATGCGCATGTTGAACCTCCGCCTACATGATGGAGAAGAGGATCTCCAGAGAGCCAGAGACCTGCTGGACAACAGGAACTCTGAGGTAGTGAGTGGATGGACTGGTTAACCCAGTGCAGTGTAACTGCGCTATGTGGCCTTTTATTTGGCCATATTTAGAAGAGTTTTAAGAGGTTTTGCTACATGATTTATTTCCTGTTGTCTTCTAACAAGTGACAGAGTAGTTGTCTGTGGGATAACAAAGGAAAGAGGATGGAACTTCCCTTGTTTAGTCTTCATTGCTGTATTGTTAGACACATCTTTTGCAGAACTGTGTTCAGCCCAGGTGTGCTGTGGTGCATCCTGGGAAACACCTGTTCTCCAAGACTTAATTAAAAAACACCAGTCACTACAGAGTCTCATCAGGACACAAGTGAATGTGATTTTGCCTTCGCTATTTGCCAAACTCACTGTGTTGTGTCAGGTTCAGCTAAGCGTTGCCTCACACAGACGGTGTCCTGCCCTGATGCTCTTCATTCACCCCGGCAGATGTTAAGGGTCAGGCAGGCTGTTGCCTCCTTGCTGGGGCTCCAGGACACTGGCTTCCGAACGCTAAGTGTGGTAGTGGAGAAGGGATTATTGCAGGTGAATCTGCATGGTTGGTGAATGACCAGTATGGTAGTGGAGATGGGATTATTGCAGGTGAATCTGCATGGTTGGTGAATGACCAGTATGGTAGTGGAGATGGGATTATTGCAGGTGAATCTGCATGGTTGGTGAATGACCAGTATGGTAGTGGAGATGGGATTATTGCAGGTGAATCTGCATGGTTGGTGAATGACCAGTATGGTAGTGGAGATGGGATTATTGCAGGTGAATCTGCATGGTTGGTGAATGACCAGTATGGTAGTGGAGATGGGATTATTGCAGGTGAATCTGCATGGTCTCTTACCTGTCAGGCAGCACTTTGACCTGCATGGCCATGTAACACTGTGCTTGAAACATAAACTCATGGTTACTTAACAAAGTGCTTACACTTGCTTAAAGCGTCCAGATCAGAGCTGGGAGTGCCTGAGTACTAAGTGTTAGCTCTTTTAGTAGCTTTTCAAACAAAGCATCAGTTATACTATTAATATGCAAAATATTCGGAGAGAGTAGTGATAATGGCCGTTGCGTATGCAGTGTATACTGTTTATTGTTGTTTATTTCCTATGTGAGGTCTTTCTAGGCCCTTCACAGACATCAGTCTGCAATTAAAGACAACTGTTGAAACAGATTTACACATGCATGCAATCCAGCTTTCAGCCACTATCAGTCCAGAGTTCACTGTATGATAACCAGTGTTTTGAGAGAGTGGACTGAATCACTGTCTTTAGTCACTGCTACAAGGATTATTAGATGCTCCTAAACGTTTCTTTAAAGTTCACCCATAAGAAATCTGTGTGACGACGACACCCGCGTAACTCTTCTGTTCTGCAATACTCCACCAATCAGATCGGGACGCTCAAGATGCAGCTGGAGGAGATGCATGCTGGGAGACAGGAGCTGGCCAGGAGGTATGAGGAACAGTTACAGCACATGAAGGACGAGGTAAGCGTGGTGGGCGACGGGCGACCGCCCCTCGTCTCACCCCAGGTCGCTTACGCTATTGCCACGGTAACGCCAGCCTGTGCTGCGCTGTGGTAACCGGAGTGTGTTAACCCGTCCTGGCAGCTGTCAAGGTTGAAGCGCAGCTATGAGAAGCTGCAGCGCAAGCATGTGAAGGAGGCACATCAGGGAGCTCCAGGCCCGGAGGAGGAGAAGGGGGAGGTCTCGCTCCTCAACCGCAAGCTGGAGGTACAGCAGTGACCCCTCAGGACGGGAGGACTCACTTAGTTCTAGACACTGTTTAAAAACAAACATCTCAGTCCACATGAAAACACAAAACACTGTTAAGTGCTGTCGAGTGTGTGTCAAACCAGCTGATATGAGCCTAATCATGAAGCATCGTCAGCCAGGCAGAAGCCTGTGTGTGAGCATTGCTCCTGCAGTTATGTACTGGTGCACACACACACACACACACACACACACACACACACACACACACACTGTAGATGTCAGAGGTGGATTTCAGCAGTAAGAGAGGGATCAGCTGACTTTCGCTTTCTTTTCAACTCCTTGGTAACGCTGACAAGACAGGAAAATGCACTGCAGAGCATAACTTCACCCTAGGCCAGTGGGCAGGGCAGGCAGAGCCTTTAATTCCAGGATTATTCCAGGATATGTCAGTCTTGTCACCCCACACAAATACTGTGAAAGACCTTTGCTTCCTTGGAACAAATATGTGAGAAAAAGAAAACTCTGTTTTTAAAATGTTCTTCCGATAGACCCCAAACTATGTGGTTTGTCAGTGTCATTAACAAATGTAAACACGTGGCGGCCATTACACTTGCTACTGTACTGCAACTATACTGAGTACTTGCTCAAGGTTTTCTAATGTACTCCTGTGTTGTCTATATGTGCACCTGCTTTATGTTTGGTGCCCTCTACTGGTGTTTTTAAGTACTTGCAGTATCTTTGTTGTAGGAGTTCCGTCAGCGATCAGCACAGTGGGAGCAGCAGAGACTGCAGTACCAGAGGCAGGTGGCTTCACTAGAGGCCCAGAGGAAGAACCTGGCAGAGCAGTTCACCCTGATGCAGGTGACCTCGTACTGCCTGAGTGCCAGGCAGCCCTGCATAGACCTGTGCTATTCTCCCCCGATCTACATGCACCTTCCACAGAGTCCAGCAGTGTGTAGCAGTGGCTCCTGAACACATTCATCCACCATGTGTGAGCGCGGTGCCTGAAGCCTGTGTGTGTGTGTGTGTGTGTGTGTGTGCAGGCCCAGGGCGTGGCGCGGCTGCAGGGCCAGGCGGAGGGCCAGGTGGAGGCCCAGAGGTTGCGGGCGCAGCTGCAGAGGGCTCAGGACTCGCTCCACACTCAGGAGCTGGAGCTGGAGCGTCTGCGGCTGCTGCAGGAGGAGCTGGGCGACTCCCAGCAGGAGCAGCAGGTCGGTGGTGGTGCCGCCACTAACGTCCCAGGACAGGTACAGCCTGACAGGCAGGGGAGGGGACCAGGGGAGGGGACCAGTGTGATTATCCTTGAGGATTTCTGTTAGCATTCTGACAGCTCGTTAGCTGATGAGAGGACGTGGAAGATTTAACTCATTGTTGAACTGTTTACGTTTCAAGTTGGTGCATAATTTTTTCTAAATTAAGGAAAATTCAGTTTTATTCTTTGTCTTCGGTAGAGGAAAAAAAGCATAAAGGAGCTTGGATGAACTAGACATTAATTTCGTTTCACAACAAATAGCTATCTGACTGAATGGTTCGCTTGTATTACCCTACAAATATTAGCTTGTATTACGTTACAAATATTTGTATTACGTTACAAGTATATAAGAAATGTACCACCTCTTGTTATTCCAGCGGGAAACTTGAGAGAACGTGAAGACATTAGGACTGTGTGAAAATAAACTACCATTAAATAAAATATATGCTATCTTGGTAGCAAATCCTAACCAAACTATCAGATATTTTAAGGATATATTAATACGCCAACAAGCTTGTGCGATACACTTATTCTTCTGCTATTACCAAACACAGTACAGTCTCACTGGGATGTGTGTGTTACCTTTTTTGTGCACCTTTGTATGTATTTAGATTGTGCAGTTTCTTTGCACCCCACTCAAAACCTCTAGCACCAGCCTCCACTGGCAGGGCAGGGGTGTGGCACAGGACCGGAGACACCAGCTGCAGAGTGAGCTGGATAACTGCAGAGCTAATATTAGAGCTACACTGATATCAATATCCATAATGACCCATGGTGCACTGAGGCATGACTGTAATACATGTGTTATTGGGACATTTGTCATCTTAGACTAATTTCTTCACGGTCCATGTAAGCAGGAACAATGGGAATCAAAAATATTGGTTTTTCACATCTTGTACATCGAGCATCTAGCAGTAGTACTGGTGCTCAGAATGTTCTGAAGATGTGAAATTCAGTACTTGCACGTGCTCATGGTGGTTGATGTTTAGCTGCCTTGGTGGAGCAGTTGTGGGACGGCGTCTGACCTGGGCTCTTCTCCTGTTGCCAGGTTCTGAGTGAGGAGAGGCAGGAGCTCCGGGAAACTCTGGACACTCAGGATCAGTTTGTGCAGAGCTCCAGACACCAGGAGCAGAAGCTCTGTGCTCAGGTGACCCACCTCAGGCAGACCCTGCAGGCCAAGGAGCACGTCATCAGGTACACGCAGCTCCTTAAACATCTGCCTGTTGTTCAGTGTGACTCATTCGCTACAGTGAGCGTCAGCCCGTAGGTACATGGCAGCAGATCTCAGCCGGGGATCGAACCCATGACCGTGCCCTCATCTCCCACGGCGTAGGCGTGTCCGGCAATGTCCGTCTCCTCTCTCCGCGCAGGTCCCTGGAGGAATGCCTGGCATCTCAGGGCTCTTCTCCTGGCCTGGCCTCTCTCAGACAGGAGCTGGACAGAACCACAGCCAAGCTGCTCTCCGCTCAGACCTGCGAGAGACAGCTCAAGGCTGAGGTCGCCCGTCTCCGAGACAAGTAAGCAGCTGCCAGGGGTTCCTCTGGTGTGGCCTAGTTCCTCCTTAATATACACACGGGTGCTGGGCGGTGGCGTGCGGGAGGTGTGAGGTTAACGGTGCGGTGGTGTGTGGCAGACTGGACAGCGTGCGGAGGCAGAGAACACGAGGTAAGAGAGAAGAGGAGTGGGAGCAGGTGGAGGAGGAGCAGGCTCGCTGTGTGTCCCAAGTCAAGCGGGTGAGGAGGCCGTGGAGTTACGCCGCACATCTTATGCCCATTGGGAATGTATAGTGCGGGAGTATGCATTTGTGTGTGTGTGTGTGTGTGTGTGTGTGTGTGTGTGTGTGCAGCTGCGTGAGGAGCTCCAGCGGGCGGAGCAAACTCGCTGCGGTGAAGTAGAGGGGATGAGGAAGGAGGTGTCCCAGCTAACGAGTGAGCTCCACCAGCGTGACATCACCATCGCCACACTCAGTGGCTCCGCCTCCAGCACGGAGCGGCAACTGCGGGCGGACGTGGAGAGGGCGGAGCGCAAGGCGGCGGAGCTTAAGGTGCCGCCCTCTTACGAGGCCATCTGCAGTCTGCCATGATGAACACGCCCAGTGTGGGCGTGAACCATGGGTAGTATAAGTGAATAATGTCACTGGGCGGATCGGTCTAGCTTGGATATGTTTTCCCTAGTTAGAGGCGGGAGATTGATTGGACTGTTCACACACGGAGATGTGGCGAAATAGGTCATCGTGCTGCTTCTGCAGGTAACACAGGTTCAGCTGGAAACTCTGAAGATTGAGAACCAGCATCTAATCGATCTCCTGGAGAGAGTGGAGTCTCATTCACCTAAGGTGTTTACTGTCACCAAATCCTATTTACATATATTTACATCTTATTTACATATATATGTAAAGTTCAGTTTCATCATAAAGTTACATATATGTGTAAACGTTCAGTTTCATGTTCTGTTGCATTTGCCTTTCTTCATCCCGTCTCCGTCCCCCCGCCGTAGAGGGCAGACAGGGAGTTGGCGGGACTGCGGGACAGTTACATGTCCTGCGTGGGCAGCCTGGAGCAGGAGAAGCAGCAACTGCAGAGGGAGCTGGCTGAGCTGCGTGCGCGCATGGACGCCACTGCCCAGACCTGGCAGGACAAGTACGAGAGAGTCCTGCTGCAGGGTCAGGACAGTCACCCGCACGACAGGTATATGTAGTGCAGTACGGGGCGCCGTAATACACACACACACACACACACACACACACACACACAACATTAATATGCATAACATAGCAAGTGCACACAAATGCACTGAAGTACTGTTAACAGCAGCTTTGAGCAGCACTGCTTGGCTAATTATTATTTGCTAATTATTATTTAATTGTTTGCTTCATTACTTAATTATTATAGTTCTTATTATAAACCAGAAAGGGGAGCATTAGTTCATATTCTGGCTCCCTAGACCAGGGCTGCCTAGACATCAGCGGGACCTTGTCCACGTGTGCTGTGTTGTGCAGTACCCAGACATCAGTAGGACCTCATCCACGTGTGCTGTGTTGTGCGGTACCCAGACATCAGCGGGACCTTGTCCACGTGTGCTGTGTTGTGCGGTACCCAGACATCAGCGGGACCTTGTCCACGTGTGCTGTGTTGTGCGGTACCCAGACATCAGCGGGTGCTTGTCCGGTACCCAGACATCAGCGGGCCCTTGTCCGTGTGCTGTGTTGTGCGGTACCCAGACATCAGCAGGACCTCTTCCACGTGTGCTGTGTTGTGCGGTACCCAGACATCAGCGGGACCTTGTCCACGTGTGCTGTGTTGTGCGGTACCCAGACATCAGCAGGACCTCTTCCACGTGTGCTGTGTTGTGCGGTACCCAGACATCAGCAGGACCTCTTCCACGTGTGCTGTGTTGCAGATGTGAGGCGGAGCTACAGGCCGTAAAGGCTCGCATGCAGGAGAGCTCCTCCCACTACGAGCACCAGATCCAGTCACTACTCAAACAGCTGGAGGCGCTGTCCGTTGCGTCTCCTCGCCGTGCCGACGGCCAATCGCAGGACAGCAGGGCTGCCATCTCCCCTGTTCCCTCTTCCTCGCCCTCGGGCTCCTCGTCTTCCTCAGTTGATAAAGGACTGCAGAGAGTGGCGCTGCAGAGCACTGGGACTCAGGAGGAGAAAGCACATGTCCCGGGACCATCCTCAGACCCCATCTCTACGGTCAGACACACACACACACACACACACACACACACTGAGAGGGGTTTCCTTACTATAAAATATCCCACATATAAAGTTAAAGGTGCATGTGTACTAATACTCCAAGATGTAAAGGTAGATTGATCTGCTTCCTTTTCTCGTGTGTGTGTGTGTGTGTGTGTGTGTGCATTCGTGTTGTGCAGGAGCGCTGTGCTGCCTCTCCAGCTGGGTCTGTGGCCACCCGTTTCCTGGAGGAGGAGTCTTTACGCTCGGAGGAGCTGCTGCAGAGACTGGACGCTCACATCCAGAGCATGAAAGAGGAGAACACCAGGACTGTCCACAAGTACCTGGACAAGGAGAGCAGCCCCCGCAGCAAGCACTGACACACACACACACACACACACACACAGTCTCACGGTGTGCCTTTTAAGACTGGTGTAAATGGATGTATTTTGTACAGAGGTGAGAATGTGTCAGTGTTGCTGGTAAAAATAAGATCAATGTCAAAGAAGCCTGAGAAGAATGAGCAGATTATACCTGCAGGATATGTGACCCCCATGTGGACCATCTCAGCCATGACACACACCCCTGTGGTTCAGCCACTAGTGCTGGAGTGCTCGGCATCTTCACATACGAGGTCCCTGCTTCACACCTGCTTATTCTGGCCTTGTGTGTCCAAGTTTGTCGTCTTCTGTCCTTTTTGTTGAGCACTTTATGATTGTTTGTCTGTAGATGTACACATATATATACACATACACACTCCCTCACTCTCTGTAGATGTACACATACACACCCTCACTTTCTGTAGATGTACACACACCTACACAATGTGTTCTCTCCCCTTATCTCACTCTAATCCAGTCTGTCTTTGTGCACAATTATGATTTATGTGAGACTTTAAACTTTCCTGACATGGCGAAGAGTCTGTTGTAATGGGAGAATTAAACGAGCTTGTTTTTAAGTGCTTGCAGTCCTGCCTGTGGGAGTGGACGTGTTTATGTGGATGTTCATCCTCTTTGTCACCGTAGCCTTTGGAGAGGAGCGTTGTGTGGACACAAGTCCTGTGACCAGCCAGGGTCCTGCCTTTGGACAGTGCTGCTCTGCAGAGACACATCGCTGATATCAAGCACACGTGTGGGCGTACACACACACACACACACACACACACAGAGCACATGCAATTCTGCTTCAGTGTCCGTTTCCGGAGGTTCTGTGTGGCCAAGGAACACAGAGCTCATGCCAACGCGGTCACGTTGTCCCAAACGGCGCCGTCCATCAGGATGAAGTGACGTCGTGTTAATAGCATCCGTACCGGGTCCTGCACTCTGCATCGCCAGCACGCTCACAGCCGTCGTGCGCAGGGGGGCAGGAGTGTGTTTCTCCACTGGGGTGATCCAGGAGGGAGCAGGGAGATGCGCTCCTTCACTCAGAATGACTTACAACAGTGGAGGGAAAATGAATATTCCAGACCTGATTTGTTTTGGTATGTGCCTATTCCTTCTCTCTTTCCTTCTCTCTTTCCTTCGCTCTTCCTTCACTTGAATTACCAAATGCCAAAAGTATGCTTAGCTAGGCTCGGGTCCAAGGGTTTTGCGATTGGTATTCCGTAACCTTGGTTACCAGAGCAGTTAGGCCAAACAAACAGAGCTCAGGAATTTGGCAGTGAGGAAGTTTACGCTTTTGCAAGCAGAAGGTGGAACATTTGTGATTTGCAGCACTCATGAGCCGCACAGCCAATGAAGCGATGAAGCTTCAGGATGAAGACAGAGTGGGTTCTAACAGAACGCTTTAACAGCCCTCCGCGCTTACGCGCTTTCAAGGAAATACAACAATAGTGAAAGGAATGTCATTTGGATTAAGTTTCAGCCAAATTGATTGAAATGTCTTCTGGGTCCTAGAGTTCTAGGTAGCCATTATACAGGTATGAAATGTAATAAGAATAATATAAAATGTTTTTTTTTTTCCTTTATTCCACTTTTTGCTTTTATTGCCAATAGAGGGCACCGTTGTGATTCCTAAATGTCTTAGGAATTGCTGTTAACTCTACTGTACCTAAAACAGTAATCAAAACACTCTATTTCACAATGTAACTTGAAAGCCTTAATGCGAAAGGCCCATTGTTGTGAGTCATGGTACCAGCTTCACACAGCACAACACAGGTCCACTCCCTTCACACAACACAACACAGGTCCACTCCCTTCACACAGCACAACACAGGTCCACTCCCTTCACACAACACAACACAGGTCCACTCCCTTCACACAACACAACACAGGTCCACTCCCTTCACACCGCACAACACAGGTCCACTCCCTTCACACCGCACAACACAACACAGGTCCACTCCCTTCACACCGCACAACACAGGTCCACTCCCTTCACACAGCACAACACAACACAGGTCCACTCCCTTCACACCGCACAACACAGGTCCACTCCCTTCACACAGCACAACACAACACAGTCCAACACACAGCACAACACAGGTCCACTCCCTTCACACAGCACAACACAGGTCCACTCCCTTCACACAGCACAACACAACACAGGTCCACTCCCTTCACACAACACAACACAGGTCCACTCCCTTCACACAGCACAACACAACACAGGTCCACTCCCTTCACACAACACAACACAGGTCCACTCCCTTCACACAACACAACACAGGTCCACTCCCTTCACACAACACAACACAGGTCCACTCCCTTCACACAGCACAACACAACACAGGTCCACAACACAACACAGGTCCACTCCCTTCACACAACACAACACAGGTCCACTCCCTTCACACAGCACAACACAACACAGGTCCACTCCCTTCACACAACACAACACAGGTCCACTCCCTTCCATGGGCTACGTGGATGATAACGTACCGCTGCCTAAAACAACACACTTCTGTACTCTGCACATGTAGTCACCCCATCGCTCGCACGTAGTACAATGTCATTATTCCACGTTCAGAACAAAGCTGGTTGATATCGGGCTGGTGGTAAAACAAATATTGTCAAATGGAAAAGGATGTAATTGTGTGAAATTGTGGAGGGTCGGCTGTGATTACTGAGAATGTTTTCAAGAGAGGAAATAGTAGCAGTATGGTGAAATGACCCAATTGCATGACAGAAAAGGCTGCTTTCTTGACTGATCTGAGCGCAGTTAATCGTGGTCTGGACACTCCTTTAGAGTAATGACCAGAACCGTCATATACTGCAGTGGAAAAGGGAGCATTTCAGCTTCCAAACACCCTGCTAATCTTTCAGATCAGGGTTATGCAAAGGAGAGACACTGCAATCAAAGAGATGGTCTTTTCCCCTGCACGAGAAACTATTTCACCATGGCAAGGGTTAGGACAGGGGGAGAGACTTTGTGTTCACACAGTGGAGAGGTGGGGGGGGTGTGAGGGGTAGAGGTCCTGCTAAAGTCCAGGGCTGCACTGCACAGAGCAGCACGATGCCAGAGAATGCACAACCCTGGGAAGGAAAGCGAGGTCAGAGGCACACTGGGATATTGGAGGACTTGGGCCAAAACGAACAGGCTCCTATCACTAGCCGGACGCTTGCAGCATCATCGCTTGCTGTGGTCTGTGGTGTCTTCTCCAGGGTTTTCTCACTCCAGGCTTTTGCTGTGCCCTGTTCAGTCAAACTGTTTCCAAAAATGTTTCCTGCCAAATTCTGGCTTATCAGTGAAGCACTGTGAAGACTTAAAAGGTCACATGTTTTAGAAAGTGCACTCCAAGTATGAGATGAAACTACATGTCCATTGCAAATTCTCAGCTAATTTGTAAAGGAATCATATAAGATGAAGTGTAAACGTAATGCGGGTTCTTCTGCAGTATTTGTGTACAAAATGTGCATACAGTCCACAGGAGCAGGCGGCGCGTCAACGGCCCCCACGTGTTCCTCCCTCTGCACCTCTCCTGCAGTTTCTGTGTGTGATGTGGTTTTGCTCTTTGCTTGCTGTCAAAATCGCAGTAACGTTAGTCTGTGTAACAAAACGGTAAACTTTCTTTCTATCCTTCCTATAAATAGTTTCTCCTTTCTCTCCCTGTCGCGTCCTCCCCTCCTCGTCTCTGCAGAATGCAGAAGAGTGGAAGTGATGTGGTGCGTATCTGCTCGTGGATGGCGGCCTGACATTCCGCGCTGAGATAAGAGGGGGGTGATAAGTGCTTTTCCCACGATCGTTGCAGCGGCGCACACGGCGCTCGCGCCCGGAGCGTTTGTTCCACAGCTCGACAGGCCTCTGGGGGGTGGTAGGCCTCTGGCCAGCCGTGTGTGTGTGTGTGTGTTTTGTTTATTGCTGCTAAATGAGGATGTGAGTAAGGGGTGGGGGTAAGGGGTGGACTGACCTAGTGTTGTTCCACACAGCTCCTTCTCCATGATGGCTTGAGTGCTCCACAGACAGAGCAGGTTGTCTTATCAGCAGGATTCAGAGTGGGTGCATTTGTGCTCAGGGAGATGCCGTTGATCCTCAGGACTAAAGATGTGCCAGCGACCTGCTCCACTCTTTCAGAGTGCCGTGCCTATTCCTCTCTTGTCCGCTCCCTTTTGACCCCATTATGGTTGCGTCCTCTTATCCGTAAGTCCAGAGGGACGTCGTTCATGCAGCAGTAAGCAACCTTCTTTTGTGGTCGCCTCTAATCTGAGTGCTGCATGTAGCTGAGATAGAAGAGGCACTTTTGCCATTTCACTGTCCAATGTGTTTAACATGCGCGATGTCCGAACACTTCAGTTCCATCTTACGGTGCTGAGATAACGTACCGGATCATGCCGGATCACATTCTCGGCTCGGCCCACAACCCACACGGCTGACTCGTGTATTGAATTGGTGCTTGATGATGTTTTGTATCATGCGAGAAGCTTGGAGTGGTTATGGGAACGTGTACTATCTGATCTGAGCTCAGTAAGGGCAGGCCACAGCAAGACATGTGCTCTGGTGTTGATGGTGGTATGTGATGGGGGTTGGGTGGAGAAGGCTGAGCAAGCTTTTCACCTGTTGTTGGCGTGTGTGATATGTTAAAGATGTATATCGGTATAGCTTGAGGAAATTTCCTCATAAGCACTATAATGGTTTCTCAGTGGCCTGAAAAACCATTTAAATCAGACAGGCTTTCCAACACACGTTCCCCATGGCAGAGAGCAGTTTTCCTCCCCTCAGGGCATTTTGAGAATACCACAGGTCATATCTAATCTGACTGTAAGCTTTGACCAATGGTAACCTATAGCAGTAGCCACTGTTATGTTAAAGTATACCCCCCCCCCCCCGTTTCTTAACTTTCGACTATGAATGAAAGCAACCAATTGGAAACTGACCTGAATTAACCTGGATTGTCCCGTGACCATTAGCATGGTCCCCTGCTGGCCAGCACTGTAGCCTGGTAAACACTTACACCTGCATTTGCGTGCATACGTCCTAATGCAGAAACCTCAAACACTAGAAACAGGAAGCTCCATGCTCCGTATCACAGGTTTGTGTATGACTGTGGTGGGTTGATTGGGAGAGATGAGCATGTCGACCCAACTGCAGGGTTTGCAGCAGTGACTAAGGGAACAGATGAAGCTTCAACACACTCATTTGTGAATCAATGGCTGTTTCCCAGGTCCAGGCGTTAGGCACCTATTCACATGCAAGCCATCTGATAACGGCTGTCTTTGGTCTCTCTAGGATTCAAAGTCCTGCTAAGTTCCTCTCTGCCACTGCTCTCTCTGAGCTCTTGTTTTAGTTTGCCAAAGGTTTCATCCAGGGGAGAACTCTTCACGGCAACCGAGTCAGAAATGCATCTCAAACGAGAACTTTGCGACTTTGACCGACTGTGTGAACGTTTGAGATGCACAGACACATTTATGGGAGGGGGAAATAGTCCTCGTTCCTGAATCCTTGCGCCACAAATTCCTCCTTTAATCGTTAACAGACTTGCCTGCAGCCATGCCGCTTCCTTGGCCCTCATGCATGAGCCGCTGATGCACGTACCAGACCTTCACACGCTGGACAGACTAATCACGTCGTGACGGAGTGTCAGTCACCTGTCAGCGGGTGATGGTAAGCCTATCGGCTAACGCTAGTGAGGATTCCTCCCAGCTAAGTGGCTGTGACCCCTCTCAGCATGCTTGTTTACCCTACACAGGAACCGTGGAAAGGAAGTGCAGTTGTTTGGAGGAATGTGAAAGGCGTCGCGTGAGGTTGTGCCAAGCTTGGCCAGTGGAGGAAACGCGCATCTGCTCTTCATACCGGGGCCAGAGGGGGTGGAGTACCTGTTTACATTCCTGCTCAGGGTGGGATTTACACCAACACAGCAGTAGTCAGTAGGAGTAGTGTGGAGGGGCAGTAGTAGTCAGTAGGAGTAGTGTGGAGGGGCAGTAGTAGTCAGTAGGAGTAGTGTGGAGGGGCAGTAGTAGTCAGTAGGAGTAGTGTGGAGGGGGAGGGGCAGTAGTAGTCAGTAGGAGTAGTGTGGAGGGGCAGTAGTAGTCAGTAGGAGTAGTGTGGAGGGGCAGTAGTAGTCAGTAGGAGTAGTGTGGAGGGGCAGTAGTAGCGTGGAGGGGCAGTAGTAGTCAGAAGTGATGTGTACAGTGGCAGCTGTGGATGAAAAACTGATGTCTTTCACCGATTTATTTAGAAGAAGAACTTTTCTCTTTTTTTGGTTTATTTGTCTTGTTAAACCTCTTTGCTTAGTCACTGTTTAATGGCTCTCTTAGTTCATGACTCCCTTCAAATTCCCCTAGAGCAGTATAGTGTAACAAAAGCATACCAGTGGTTCTTAGGCAGTTTTAATGCTGATGTCTCTTTTAGTCTAATGGCTCAGTAAAGCCTTCATTATGTCCATCATAAAGTGGTGAGTGGCCTTGGGGGAAGATGAGAGGGAAGAGGGGAGTCACAGGAGCTGGGCCATAAATCAGCACGGCCTCTCAGATCCCCGTGGCAGGCTGGCGCTCTCACTCGGGCCCTTGCTGCCTCTCTCACTCCCTCTCTCACTCCCTCTCTCACCCCCTCGCTCCCTCCCTTACTCCCTCTCTCCCTCCCTCGCTCCCTCTCTCGGCCCTCGATCACTCGCTCCCTCTCTCGGCCCTCCCTCCCTCTCTCGGTCCTTGTTCCCTCTCTTGCTCCCTCTCTTGGCCATAGCTCACTTGCTCCCTCCCTCGCTCCCTCTCTCGGCCCTCGTTCTCTCGCTCCCTCTCTCGGCTCTTGCTCCCTCCCTCGCTCACTCCCTCCCTCCCTCTCTTGCTCCCTCCCTCGCTCCCTCTCTCGGCCCTCCCTCTCTTGCTCCCTCGCTCACTCCCTCCCTCCCTCGCTCACTCCCTCCCTCCCTCTCTCGCTCCCTCTCTCGGCGTCGCTATCTGCTGCCATCGGAGGTCCCTGCTTGTAGACAATGTGTGAACTGAGAGAGACAGGAAGAGACGTGTGTTACTCTGTGTGCCTGAGAAGTAATGGCTTGTAAAGAATGCTTCAAAAAGCCTCTGGAAGACTTTGATTACAGAAGGTTCATATGGCGGAGATAGTTGTACAGCAGATTGTTAGTCATCCCAAGAATCTTTGGGGAACATTTTTATTGCCTTTTTTCCAGAAGAGTTTCAGTTTTTCCTTCACTACCGTTACACATTTGTAAATTCACTAAGGATGTCTGGAATGTGGACAGACATTGCCGAACAGGGAAGAACCAATCTGGGCTCCGTTTTCCAAAATAGTCATAGTATTAAGATTATCTTAAATGGGAGAGTGTGTTCAGTGCGATCGTTCTTGTACCATTAAAAGACTATCTTTGTTTTATGATGCTTTTCGGAAACCTATCCTTGATTGGTTCTGAGAAACTATGACTTTAAAACTGTTGACTGGCTAAATATCTATGTAGTAATGTAAGTCTGCTAAAGTAAAAAAAGGACTTATGGTGGTCCAAGTAATGCAGATCATATAGCAGTTGTGTTAACCTGCAGACGGATGAGGTTGCCGGCCAAGGAATGTTGTCAGATACCACAAGCAAGATGAATGGTTAGGGCTCAGGTACTTTATCAGCTGCGTCATATTCTGAGCACAGAAGATTCATGGAGCAAACTTCATCCTGTCTCAGCCATCTGTGAGCAGGAAGCTGTGGCTCTTTGCCTCTGAGACGCTGTGAGGAGAGCCAGAGGAATCCCAGGAATTCAGATCCTCAGCAGGACATCATGGGATTGCAGCGAGAATGGTAATGCATGCAGGAACCAACACTCGCAAACTCCTACTGAGGACTGACCGATAGGACAGATTTCATTCCCTCGTCTTTATAGTGCTCAAACAGAAAATTACATTTAGCAAATACTTTTATCCAAAGCAACTTACAATTGTGTAAGAGTTCGATTTGAGCCTTTCTCATGGCTGTAACTTTGGGATTTTGGCATTGGTGGGGCTTGAACCAGCAACCTTCTGATTACTACTGAGCTGCAAAAGTCCCACGCACTAAACATGTTCAAGAACATGTCTGCTCTCATGATTATATCACATGATTTGTTGTTGTTTTCGAAGTTAGAAGGTGTATTTTCACTTATCTCCCGCCCTTTCCCACGCCCCTCTTAGTCTCCCTCTCTCTTCCTCTCCCTCTCTCTCCCCCCCTCCCTCCCTCCCTTCTTTCAGTTCAGTATGTTTTATTGACACAACCATATTCATGGCTACAACATTGCCAAAGCAGTATTGTAGTAAAACCATTGCAATATTAAAGAAATTAAGAATAATAATTTGCCATGACAGAATACTTGACGTAGTAGTGGTAAGAATGCTTGAAGGTTTTTGGGTGAGCGTCTCATGTTCATGGAGGAAGCGCACTTCTCCAGTGTGTGCTGTCAGTCTACATTCTGGGCAGCCATGATTTCTGATGTCCACCAGTCTGTGTTCAATGTGTCTGTACTTTGTCAGTATGTTTCTGTGTATAATATCGGTCTCTGTGACCAGGTAGTATCTCCCTCCCTCTCTGTGTGTGTGTGTTTGATGGACAGATGGCAGGCCCATTGAGGGTGGGTCTAATCTGTCCTGCTCTGCCTGAGGAAGCTCCACGCCTGCGTATGACATCAGTCACTCCGTTGGCTGCCCGCTGAGTCTAACGGTGGCCCCCGTGTCCCTGGGCCGCCCTCGCTACTCACACGGTCTAACGGTGGCCCCCGTGTCCCTGGGCCGCCCTCGCTACTCACACGGTCTAACGGTGGCCCCCCGTGTCCCTGGGCCGCCCTCGCTACTCACACGGTCTAACGGTGGCCCCCGTGTCCCTGGGCCGCCCTCGCTACTCACACGGTCTAACGGTGGCCCCGTGTCCCTGGGCCGCCCTCGCTACTCACACGGTCTAACGGTGGCCCCGTGTCCCTGGGCCGCCCTCGCTACTCACACGGTCTAACGGTGGCCCCGTGTCCCTGGGCCGCCCTCGCTACTCACACGGTCTAACGGTGGCCCCGTGTCCCTGGGCCGCCCTCGCTACTCACACGGTCTAACGGTGGCCCCCGTGTCCCTGGGCCGCCCTCGCTACTCACACGGTCTAACGGTGGCCCCGTGTCCCTGGGCCGCCCTCGCTACTCACACGGTCTAACGGTGGCCCCCGTGTCCCTGGGCCGCCCTCGCTACTCACACGGTCTAACGGTGGCCCCCGTGTCCCTGGGCCGCCCTCGCTACTCACACGGTCTAACGGTGGCCCCCGTGTCCCTGGGCCGCCCTCGCTACTCACACGGTCTAACGGTGGCCCCCGTGTCCCTGGGCCGCCCTCGCTACTCACACGCTGCTGGTGGGCACCTTTCATGTTCTCACACACACACATACATACACACACACACACACACACACACACACACACACACACACACACACGCACACACACACACACACACACACACACACACACACACACACACACACACACACACACACACACACACACACACACACCACACACACACACACACACACACACACACACACACACACACACACACACACACACACACACACACACACACACACACACACACACACACACACACACACACACACACACACACACACACACACACACACACACACACACGCACACACACACACACACCCCTCCCACATAAAGCCTCCTGCCTGACAGACGCAGCCGACGCGACCTGCTGGCGTGGATCCCGCCGTGGTGGGGTGAGCACGACGACCGCGGCTCTCCAGCACGGGGCCACTGCCTCCCCCTTTAGACTCCACACCACAGGTCGGGAATGCTGGGGAATATGCGGACATAATTAGCATACGTCAAGAATAGTCAGGGAAAGCTCCGCCCACCAGGTCACGACTGGCCAGTGTGCGGGAGGTGATACATTTGGCCACAGTGGTGGACCTGCCGTCTCTGGGTGGTTCTGTAGGGACTTCACATGGTTTCCCAGTGTTGGATACCAGCCATTTCACCTCTGCAACCTCTGAAAAAAAACAGGCACACAAATAGAGACCCACACACCAGGGAGAAGAGAGTGATCAGAGAGGGAGGGAGGGAGAGAGGGAGTGAGAGACAGAGAGATAAAGAGCAGTGTCCACTTGTCTCCTCATCTCCTCAAGGTCTGGGGCTGCTTCAGCACTGCAGAAAGAATGTGGAAGTTCAGGTTAAATTCTGTGAATTCAAGACAGCAGGAGTTTCGTACATGCATTTACCCTGACAGGAATGTAGATCAAAAATATTTTGAAAGCCACGTTATAAGATATGTGGTCTGATGGTTTTGCTGAAATGGAATTTTACGCTGAGAGTGAGCTCAGTGTACCAGTGTAGAACTTCAGGATTGGGTTGAACTAGCTCAGACATAAGTACGCTACACTATTGTTTCCAGAGAAGCTGCAAAAGTGAACCGGACACAGTTATTGCGAAGTGTTGAAACACATTGTTCAGATTTCAAAGCCAAAAAAAAAAGTGATTAAGTAGCATCGAGTTACATTTACTATTAAGTAATCCACAAAGTAATAGGAGTACATTGTTGGACTGAATGCCTTAACTTTGCATTAAGGCAGAGGTATTCAGTCCAGTCCTGAGGCCATTCCAGGTCTTTCTTCGGTTCCACCTCATTATATGCCTGAAGAAGATAACATTGGGCTCCAGAGCTTTTGATTACCTGACTGGAATTGAGCAAAATCTCGAGTGGCCAGGACACCCAAAGATGGATTGAGTACCTGTGGGGTGTTTGTTTGTTTATGTTTTTGTTTTTGTTTTGTGTGCTGTTGCCATGGCAGGGGGCCTGTCCATAAACTGCTAGCGCTCTGTTGCTCTGCAGGATCACCGTTGTACTCACTTGTTCTCCGCACACAGCCAGGCGTCCGGGGCCTCGCGTGGCATCCTGGTGCTGTGTGAGCCTTTCTCCTGCCTTCCCTCAGCTTCCCTTCCTCTGTCATAACACCTAATGCCAACCAACCAATCAGGAGTGGCGTAATGAAGGTAAATTCCATTTGTGGCATCGGCTTCACACGTGCTCCAGCCGGCCACGGTGCTGTGCTGAAGCAGAGGGAGGTTCCGTCTGACGTGTCGGCGTGCGAACCGGGCAGCGTCCAGCCAGAGCACTGCGGTGATGAACTCAGCAAGCCTCGTGTCCCCAGGCCCTGTTGCACATTCCACAGGCTGTAGATGCCATGGCTGATAAGAGGGTACACCACAGAAGGTAGCGGCGAGGTTGCCAGATCCTGCACACGCAGCTCCCTCGGCGGACAGCGATCACCATCACGCTGGTTTGCCCATAAACTTTAGTTTCTTTATCTCTATCGCAGCTGTTTAATTTTAGAAGCTTTCAAAGACATTCTGCAGCACTGGCGGAATATAGAGATAATATGGAGGTCTAGTTCTGTATCTCTGCTCTCTTCTCTATCCTTACTTCTCTCTCTCGTCTTTATCTACCATCTCTCTCGCAGTCTCTCTCTCTCTCTCTTTCTGTCTGTCTCTCTCTCTCTAGTGGAGGCCGGTGTAGGCGTCAGGGGTGGGCTTCCTGTGGTCTGGGCTCACGCGAGGGCGACGGTGAGTCTGCCGTGACCCCTCTGTGCTGTGGAGGGGGGAGGGGGCAGGGGGAGGAGGAGGGGGGGGTCTCCTCAGCCAGACCCGCTGAACAAGGCCTGTGGCTGAATGGACCCATTTCCTCCTGCTCACTCAAATGCTAATTACCTTCTTTAATGCTAGAAGGTGACATGCCTTTTGTTCAGAAACACAACACTGGTGGAGTAATTACACGGGGAGGAGAGCAAGGTGACTTTCATGGGCTCTGAACGTGACGTGTTGTGTGAGGATGAGGCTGGAAGTGGAGAAGTGCTCTGGTTTTACTCCTGACAGCCCACAGGGGCATGTAAACATCTGATCCCATATAGATGTGTGACTGACTGACATCACATTCCACAGCTTGTTAATCATTAATGAACTTTTGTAGGTCGATGGACTTTTTACGGTTCTTCTCTTCCGCTGCATGTGGAATGCACTGTGTCCCTGTGTGGGATTTTGTCTCCAGAGTCCTTGTTTTTAAAAGGCGTCTGTGTCACTTCCATGATGGGGCCTTGTGTGTGTGTGTGTGTGTGTGTGTGTGAGTTTGCCTGCCTGCGTGCATGCATGCATGTGCAAGCCTGTTCTTCATTGAACGTGTATAAGGCCGGAAGTCCTTGTTCCAGACGCCTTGCTGGAAGACGGCAGGAATCGTGCTCCAAAATCCCAGGAAACATCCGTAATTTTTGTCCGCATTCTTCTGCGGTTGACTGGGCTCCCTCAGCCTGAGCGCCTCCTAGCAGGAAGTGTAGAACAATGGGCTCAGAGTGGCAGAAACACGTAGACAGACAGGCGGCTCAGGGCTGGGAGGGAACAGGGGAACTGGGCCGGCCTCTCCACCCCTACACCCCTCTACCCCTACACCCCTACAACCATACACCCCTACATCCTGCACAACCAACTACCCTCAACCGCTACACCCCTACACCCTCCACCCCTACAACCAACCACCCCTACACCCCTACAACCAAACACCCCTACACCCCAACACCCCTCCACCATCCATCCTGCAACCCTCCCCAGCACTCGAGCTTCCTCCAGCCTTCCACTTGGGGAACTGCAGATTTACCTTCAGGGCTTGAGGTGTGTGCGTGTGCGTGTGCGTGTGTGCGTGTGCGTGTGCGTGTGTGCGTGTGCGTGTGCGCGTGTGCGCGTGTGCGTGTGTGTGTGCGCACGCAAATACACTTTTCCTGCAATCACAGGTATACATGGTGGATCTGACAGTATGGGACAGTTTTTCTGGCATCTTTGAGGAAATGTTTTTATGTTTGCTAATATTTTTGAAATATGTAAGTGTGAATAATACCACTACTCTTTAGTGTCCGCTGGAACAGCCCGTTTTGAATGATTCAAATGATTCGAGTGATTCATGTGATTCACTCATGCATAAGTGAACAAGCCACTGATAACAATGTCCTATTATAGCATAAATACAGCATATTCCACACTTGACTAAGTGATTTTTCACTTCTAGGTCAGCTGTAGTTCCCAAGTAAAGTCATATTCACATGAGACTGTGAAACACCCCTACAGTGCTCTATGCTGGAGAGCACAGGTGCTGGAACCATGTAAAGAGATTGTACTGAACAGCTGGACGGTGAGATGCACTACTCAATCCCAACCTCTCAGGCCACTTCCCCACCACCTGGCGTGTGTGTGTGTGTGTGTGTGTGTGTGTGTCACTAGGCTGCAGGCTAAAAAGCATCCATCTCATTTCAATAGCTGATGAGTGGCTCAAAGTTCTCCAGTCAGTATGGCCTTGGGAGACAACTTTATCTGCTCTGGAAGTGATCGCTTAGTAGACCATCTGCTCTGTTGGGTGTGTGTGTGTGTGTGTGTGTGTGTGTGTGTGTGTGGGAGAGAGAAGGAAGAGAAAGTAAATGCATGCTTTTTGTTCTTGGTTGCCTCCCACCTAAGGTGATGCCAAGCATAAACATTTAAAATTATGTTTTGCTTTCTGAATCTTCTCATGAGATCGTATCAGTGCACGTTGAGAGTTCTGAGTGACGTGTCCTCTGCGGCTGCTGTTAGTGTGGCATGCTTGTGTTCTGCATGTCACAGCCACCATATATAGCTCAGTTTAGTTCCACGTTTTCTTCTGTTCTGACTCTTTCCAAAAATGAGCTTCGTCCTCAAGAAATTGCGAAGCTGGGAGCACATAATGAAATAAAGTGACCCTCTCCGTTGTAGACCTGTCCTCTCCGTTGTAGACCTGTCCTCTCCGTTGTAGACCTGTTCCCCCTTCCCCCGCACAGCACAATGAGCGGCACAAGTAACATGCGAGCTCTTTCAGCGTGCTTGGAGAAAACAGCTGATTCCTTTGCCTGGTTTGCAAACGATGCTATTAAAATGAACACAACTCTGGGATCAACTAATATGGAGAAGGCAAATTGACGACAGCTATCATGTTTATTTTCAGATGATAAACACATTCCTAATGTCAAAAAAGGAATGAAAACTGCAGATAAATCACCACCAGACTCTTCTTCACTGTATTTTTGAGCTGCAGCCTTTTCTGCTGACTTTTGGTGCACGTATACTGGTCCCTACATATGTGAATATATCTGCAACATAGGCTTAAGTTCAACAACATTACACTGGAGTGGATGCAGTGCGTTTCCATAGACACCTGCATCACAATGGCCCCTTATGATGCTGGGGGAGTGCCTCCTTGGCAGGCGGGGCACGGCGGCCTCTCCCGCCACCTGCTCCTGCCTTAATGGCCCCGTGGAATGTGGGGTGAAAATGCAGGAGGATGTCTCGTCTCACTGTCACTTAGAGGGACTCGGGCTGGCTCTGTCTGCTGCGCTCAGGGAGATGGACAATGTTGGACCCTCTACACCTCCCTCTCACAACTCTGGACCATTCTGTGTTTCATTGGTGTGCTGCCATAGTCTTGTGAAATGGTAGCTGGTGTGTCTGTAAATATTGTGAACTTCAATTTCCTCTTGCGTGCCGTGCATGCAGTTTCTTTTTGTACGTAATAATCAACGCTGATAATTTAGGGTTTTTTTTTTATGAAAGCGGAAAGTAGTCTGAAAACGTAAGTGGATCGCATGATCATATGTGAGGCGTGTGTGAATGTGAGCGTTTTCTGAATGTGTGTGTCTATGGGGGGGTTGCTTGTAAAAAGGCTCAGCCATTTCCACTCCCATACACCATATGGTGCTGATGGAGGAACAGGTGCCACGAGGCCAGACCTCCCCCACCTCGACCCCTACGCCAGTACAAAAACACAGCCCACTCACCTGCCGTGTAGCTCATATCTCCCACCTGAAAAGACCTAAAAGGACTGTTGTATGAACCTTGGTATACACTTAACAAAGCTACATGTGTTTTTATGGACCTGCACAAGAAATTCTATTGTATCTAAACTGGTTCTCTCTTATTTCATTGTGTCCAGATGGTGCAAACACATTGGGCTTTCGACGTTAGATATTGCTTTTAAAAAGAAGACAAACTCCGCATTCCTCATGGAACAAATGTGCCTTGAGTTTCCTAAACAGTCCTTGATGAGGGTTTACCATTGAGTGCAAACAACAGAGGGAAACAAAAAAAACCTGGCAAACTGGAAAAATGTCCCTGCTTTAAGTGTTTATGGTCCAAACAAGGCTGCTTTATTTGGTGAGAGCCACAAACAGTAAGAGCAGCGTTGACTGAGTGGAAACACGTAAGTGCAACTCTGTCCTGGTGGAACGTGTGTTCGGCTGCGGGTGGGGAGGGAGCCCCACACACTCCTCTCTGCTCAGCATCCCAGTGGCCCCGTTGTACCGATAACACAAAGGTTGGTTTTTTTTTTTTCTTTACCTTCAGGTGAAATAATAAATACAAAAGAGTGTTGTGGCTGTCAACACTAGCCACTGTGTAGCCACATCCATCCCCCTTTACTGCAGCTACAGTCGTACTGCAGGTTCCTCCTATTAATCACCTTTAATGAAAAGTGCATTCAGATGCTGGTTGTGACTGGACTGTGGTTGGTTATCCTAGTAAATGTCAGCAGGTGAGGTGTGTGCTGATTGGAGCTGCAGACTCAAGGCACAGACACTGGTTGTTCCTTTGTTCTTTGTGTGGACTCTGAGACGTTGGCCAAACCTTCCACTGTGTTCTTAACAGCCACAGAGAAAGTCATAACCTGCCTTTGAGGGTGAGTGTCAGTGAGACGTTTGGGGTTAAATTTAGAACTGAAGGCGCAGACGTCACGCATGTGTCAGACGGAGGGGAATTCACCCAGCCGCCGTGTGCACCTCGCACCTGGATAATGGGTGCTTCACATTTCGGGCCTGTTGTAAAGTGCACAGCGTGTTAACGTGGTTCACAGTGTTTGCTTGTTTCGGCCGACAGCAGGTGCATTGTTGATCAGCTGCACAGAGACACCAGTTCTGATGTCAGCATCATGAAATGCAGCTTAAGCCTGTTCATGACATTTTCCACAGTCGGGTCATGTGACGCAACACCGAAGATAAGTGAAAAATGTGATGCTATGTGAAATGTGAGCTGTGTAAAGATGAGTGGACAGCTGAAGACCTTGCTGATCACCCGGCTAGCAGCAAGGACAATGGAGGACAGTGATGGGGATGGTCACACACAATTACCCATAATTCAAAGATGTGTGCAGCTGTCTCATCTGTGTGTGTGTGTGTGTGTGTGTTGGGGGGGGGTGTTGTTGGTTGTTGAACTACTACAGCATGCCTCTGGCCAGGATGAATTTGGTTAGGCAAATGAGAGGTCAAATTGCCAGGGGAAATGTAACTGATAAGGATCTTCTCTTCTCTGGCAGCTGTGCTCAGACCCTTGATAAGCCCTCTGACCCCTGGGTGTGGTGGCCTGGCCTATCTGCCCTGCTCTGATAACCCCTCACGGATGGCGCTGGCAGCGCATGGCCACCATGCAAATCCAAGCATCAGCCCCCTAACGGCTCACAGTGGACACGAGTCTCACATGTGCGTTTTCCTGTACAGAGAAGCTCCTGTACTACTGAGATTTAAAGTCCAATATACTGTAGTGATGTTGGGAATAGATGCTCGCGAGATAAGTGGCCATTATTGGTTCTTCATGTACAGTTAATTAGCAGTGAGTGTGTGATTGCTGGACCTGAGGCAGGTGGCCGGACGTCTTTCCCTGGGAGGTAGTGGAGGATTGGTGTGCTGTTGGTGCTCTGGGGAGGCATTTACACTGCAGGCAGGTGGAGTCCCCGTGTAGAGGCTCATAACTCTGGACCCTAGAGTGGGACGTGACGCCTCAGCAGACAATACGTCCACTTGTGAACAGCATGAGACGTCGTTGTCGAGCTGTAATTGATGCTCATGGGCACATATATAAATTATTGAGACATTGACATTTGTTTTTGGGGTATACAGCCACCACTGCTGTTGGCTTCTGTTTCAATCAATTGTTTGAGATGAGGAAATCTCCATCTCCTCTCTCTCCACCCCCTCCATCTCCACCTCCTCTCTCTCCACCCCCTCCATCTCCATCTCCTCTCTCTCCACCCCCTCCATCTCCATCTCCTCTCTCTCCACCCCCTCCATCTCCACCTCCTCTCTCTCCACCCCCTCCATCTCCACCTCCTCTCTCTCCACCCCCTCATCTCCATCTCCTCTCTCTCCACCCCCTCCATCTCCATCTCCTCTCTCTCCACCTCCATCTCCACCTCCTCTCTCTCCACCCCCTCCATCTCCATCTCCTCTCTCTCCACCCCCTCCATCTCCATCTCCTCTCTCTCCACCCCCTCCATCTCCAACTCCTCTCTCTCCACCCCCTCCATCTCCACCTCCTCTCTCTCCCCCCCCCCCCCCATCTCCTCTCTCTCCACCCCCCCTCCATCTCCAACTCCTCTCTCCACCCCCTCCATCTCCACCTCCTCTCTCTCCACCCCCTCCATCTCCAACTCCTCTCTCTCCACCCCCTCCATCTCCAACTCCTCTCTCTCCACCCCCTCCATCTCCACCTCCTTGCTCATGCTAATGTATGGAATGCAGCCATTTCCTCCATCCGGAGGAGCACACAGAGAAACAAGACCGTCCCCCTTCCGCTCTGCCTGGCCTTGACTCAACTGTCTTATGTGGCATGAAGCCTTATTCCAATGTAACCAACGTCTGATATCTATTATCTAGTTAATTCCATATTCATTGGACAAGCGTTCAGGGTTTTGTCATTACAAGTTCAGTGCTTATGGAACGTGTACAGGGGAATTGTTGTAGACCCAGTAACACTTTCTAGAATCTGGAGAGCTTTGGGAGTGAATACTGGGTCGTGTTACCAAGTGACTTCCACCATGGCACGAACAACAATGCCCTGCGTGGTCCGCTCAATTCTGACGTTTGTTTAATGTTAATCTGTTACATATTTCAGAACCTGAGGAAATATTTTAGTGCCACACAACAGGGTCAGTTATGCCACTTCCATTGAACAGGTGGAATATGATTCCTCTCCAACATGGACCACATTCAGCAAAAACGTTCTGAACAGTTTGGCGTCTCAGCACTCAGCGTAGGTGACAGACAGGACCTGCACTATTTCTGCTTCATATACGACCCATCACGTTCCACACACTCAAATGTATTATCAGGCTTTTGCCTGTTGATGTGGTGTGGCCCGTTGGCCAAGCTTTTTGTACCCAGTCTGAGAGACAGACAGCCAGAATGGACTGACCCCCGAGAGGAAGACAGACAGAATGAATCGAGCACCGAGAGACAGACAGCCAGAATGGACTGACCCCCGAGAGTAAGACAGACAGCATGAATCGAGCACCGAGAGATAGACAGCCAGAATGGACTGTTGTGCTGATGCAGTGTGTTGTGTTTCCATGCAGCCACTCGCCACACCTGCACGTTAACAAGCAGCGACTTGCTCTCCACACACACACACCACACACCACACACCACACACCAGCCTGTTTGGGTTCAGTTAGCGGCTGAAGGTGCCAATCCCACATATTCACTGGTAGTGTTCACTGCCCCTCAGGCGTCCTCTGTACAACCGAGAACAGGCTTATCCACCATCTCACAGAGATCCTGCACTCTCTGCGAGCTGCTGGGGGTGATGTTCCTGTGTATGAGGGAGGGAGTGTTTATGTATGGGACAGTGATAGGAAGGGGAATTGTGTGGCTGTAAATGCGTTTGGGTGTGTCCTCGGGGTGGAGATAAGAGAAAAAGACAGTTGTGTATTTTGTATGTGTTGATTGCATGGTGATGTGTCTACAATACATGTTCCTGGCCTTTCTGCTGTATGTTTAGGACAGGGGTCCTTCATCAGCTGTGACAGCAAAGAGCTCTATCTGTACATATGGTACGTCATTATTACTCACTGCGATGTCTTTATACTGTTGTTTCTCTGGAAACTGTACTTCAGTGCAATATCTATCTATCTGTCTATCTGTCTATCTATCTATCTATCTATATATATATATATATATATATATATATATATATATATGTGTGTGTGTGTGTGTGTGTGTGTGTGTATATATATATATACACACACAATACGAGTGTGAGTGCATGTGCGTGTGTCAGACAGAGAGCGTAGTGCAGTGAGGGGGTGGGTGGGTGGGGGTGGGGGGGGGGTTCAGAAGCAGATGGCAGACCTCTCCCAGTAATGTCTGCTGTTGGGTACAACAATACGTCTCTCTAAAACCTTATTAAGGAGGGGGAGGGGGAGCCACTGCAGTCAGTGGACAGCTGGCAGACACACACACACACACACACACACACACACACACACACGTGCACCACAGCTCCCTCCCTCACTGTCCACACACACACACACACACACACACACACACACCACAGTAACCTCCCTCACTGTCCACACACACTCACCACAGTACCCTCCCTCACTGTCCACACACACACACACACACACACACAGTACCCTCCCTCACTGTCCACACACACACACACCACAGTACCCTCCCTCACTGTCCACACACACACACACACACACACACAGTACCCTCCCTCACTGTCCACACACACACATACACACACACCCACACACCACAGTAACCTCCCTCACTGTCCACACACACTCACCACAGTACCCTCCCTCACTGTCCACACACACACACACACACACACACACACCACAGTACCCTCCCTCACTGTCCACACACACACACACACACACACCACAGTACCCTCCCTCACTGTCCACACACACTCACCACAGTACCCTCCCTCACTGTCCACACACACACACACACACACACACACACACCACAGTACCCTCCCTCACTGTCCACACACACACACACACACACACCACAGTACCCTCCCTCACTGTCCACACACACACACACACACACACACACACACACCACAGTACCCTCCCTCACTGTCCACACACACACACACACACACACCACAGTACCCTCCCTCACTGTCCACACACACACACACACACACACCACAGTACCCTCCCTCACTGTCCACACACACACACACACACACACACACACACACACACACCACACTAACCACCTTCACTGTCCACACACACTCACCAATGAATGGCACGGGCCAGGGCTTAAATATTCACCAGCTGAACGCAAACAAAGAACTTCCAATCAGGTCCTTGAGTGTTTGGTCCTTCACTGCGTGCTGAGCTCCTGTTTGACCAGCATGAGGAAAACAGCGAAAGACCTTTTAATAACTGAGTAAAATCTATGAGACCGAGACTAGATGAGTGAATACACTAAGAATATCTAATATCTAATATAATTTTATTTTCTTTAATAATGAGAAATAGCTACGAATTCAGGTGAACTCTAAGATGTAGGAAGTCAAAGAGGCAGTCATTCTTTAATAATATGCATAATGCATAATGTCAACACAAAAGTGAAACAACCAACAACCTTTTCGACATCCGCTCGTGCAGTCTAACAATCGTATAACTGATCCAACTCGACGTCTGTTTAGAAACAACATTCGCTGCATGCACAAGGTGCACCTCGCTGGTTATAAGCGACTGGGAACGCAGTTCCGCTTGTCGCGCGGTCGCCCTGCCCCCCTTTCTCTCCGCGCGCAGCAGCCTTGCGTTTGATCCCCGAGGGACTCGCAGCCTTCGCATTCCAAACATTCCAGCCGCGGCGAACAATCGGCCCTCAGTCATTTATTAGCGGAGCTCTCGCCCCGGCGCTCAGTCCGTTGTAGGAGCTCTTCGGGCGCACTTACGCGTCCACAGTCAAACACGAATGGAAATACAACCCTTGTGCGACGTTATTAGGATTATTTCAAGAAAAAGACGATTTATAAACACCGTTCTAAGCTTGTTTTTCCTAGCCGTGATGCGACATTGATTTGGTGAGTTTAATGATTTTCTACTGATTGAAGAAAAACTGTAGTTTTCTATGGTTCGGAAGTATCTTTGCACGATGATCCCAGTTAATGTAAGCGCTAGATTTACTGTTAAAGAATAACCAACTGCTACTTATACATGAATTTACTACAACATCTGATTAAGACCTTTTCGCCTACATGACATAAAAATATACGTTGAGTTCTAATAAGACTTGGATGTAAACTATTTGTGTTTACATTCTTAAGCGACGGTTGTGTAATCTGTGGGTTATTGACAGAACATTTGAGTGGTTTTGGTGTAAATATTACACTACTGACTTTATCATTAACTGGAAAAGTTATGGGAACACGAGCCAGTGGAAATGAGTTCGTAAACCCAGGAAACAAGTGACGCAAGTAATGCTGCAGAAATCTTACTCATCCTCCAGTTATTTCCTATGGTGTCCAGTTAGGAAAGGTTGCAATTTTTAGTGTAAGCGGTTTCTCAATAAGCAATAAGAAATGAATTCGAATTAGGATGGTATGTTTATATTCGTGCAGGTTCTCATGGAATGCGGGGGTTTGAGGGGGGGGGGGTCTTGTGTACGATATTTCGAGCGGTATTTAGAGGCTGACGTGGTGTTGCTATGAGTAGGGACGTTCAGCGAAGAGGCATGTGGATTGACGGTGAATCCACTCAGCGAACTGTTTGCTGTTTCTGAAGCAATTTAGTGTTTCGGCTGATGCAGCAGAGCAAGAATTTACTCACGGTTTAATTAAGCGATTTTCGAAACATCCAACAGAATTGCCTTCAGGTTACTGAATGTGAATCATTGTTGTGTTAGGCAGATTTGTTATAATCTGTTTAATTGATGCAGTTTCAGGTTCGTCGGTCAAGGCAGAACATTTCTCTATATACAGCACCATTAAACTGGCTATTGTGCGTCCGCATTGAGATGAGAACCGAAGAGGAATCCTCAGGCACGGTCCTGCACCGGCTCATTCAGGAACAGCTGCGCTACGGGAACCCCACGGACGCACGCACCCTCCTGGCCATCCAGCAGCAAGCCCTGCGTGGAGGCAGCAGTGGCGGAGGTGCAGGCAGTCCCCGCTCCTCCCTGGAGAGCCTCACCCAGGAGGAGTCCCAGTTCCTCCAGACGTCCACACGGCAGGAGCCCCAGGGGCAGGAGCACCAGGGCGACTGCTCGCACTCCGAGAGCCCCGTGTGCCACCTGTACCAGCTCCACACGGAGGAGCTTCCCACCTACGAGGAGGCCAAGGCCCACTCGCAGTACTTGGCCTCCCAGAGGTGTCAGGCCGGACAGCGGCAGGGGACGGCGGACACGCCCGACCCGCACGTAGGACACGAGCAGGACCCGGGCACATGGGAGCTGAAGCGAGAACACGCCCGATCGCTGAGCGAGCGTCTGATGCAGCTCTCGCTGGAGAGGAACGCCGTCCACGACAACGGAGCCATGACCTCCTCGCACAGCTACCCCCAGCTGTACGGTGGGCAGGCAGGTGTGGCTGTGTGCGGTGGGCCTGAGCAGCGTGGTCCACCCCCAGAGTACCCCTTCAGCGTCAGGGCCCCGGGGTACATGTTGAGTCACTCGCAGGAGAATGGACACTGTTACCAAGAGCCACCACCAGCTTTCCACGCTCAGCATCACAGGTAATGTGTTGAGAAAATGAGTCGCATGCAACTTCAGCAAAGCGAAACAAAAACAAACCCCGATCGACCCCGCCTTTGTGTCCGCACCAGGTACGTTCCAGCCCAGCCGCAGGTGGCTCGACACCACGCCCTGCCTGCACTGACCCCTGCTGGACAGGAGGTCATAGTTGGCGGTTATAGCATCCCTCCTCCTAATCCTCAGGTGGAGCAGCTGATAAAGGAAAATGAGATGCTGAAGAGGGAACTGGAGAGCTACAGTGAGAAAGCAGTCAGACTGCAGAAGGTAGGCGGAAGCGCTCGGTTATATCATGGGCTACACGACACACGCAGATGTATAACAGGCGCTTATTTGCAGGGGCTCCTCTTGGTTTTGAGCTCAAAAGTGGCTTAGAAAGAGTGCGGATAGAAGAAACCATAGTGTGCTAGTCACTTCCAAACGCTGCATTCCAAAGAGATTAGCTCGCTAGCCGTGTAGGAATGTGTGCAGCGGTCGGGATCACAAGGATTTTGATTTCACTTGAAAAGACGACTTTCTCAGTAACTGACCCAAAATTTCCTAGAAATTTGTCGTGTTTGAAACCATATTGAATTTGCCCTTGCCTCAAATGCCCAGTGTCTTCCTGTAACATAATAATGTCAGTACTGAAAAGCTGGAATGTCACATGTTTATCTTGGTCTTCTGCAGGAACGCAGTAGGTAACATCAGGTTCTGCTGGGGCTTTCGCGGAGCTCCTGTGCGTCGTCTTTCACTAATGTCACGTTGCATGCGGGGCTCCTAAAAGGTCTATAGTTTAGTCCTGAAAAGAGGGTGGTCCCTGAGCACTGGGGAGCCCGTGGATCGGGCCTCCCTCCGCTCGATCAATAGGCCGTAAATTGGAGCAGGAAGGAGGAGGCTTCCCTGGGTTCTGCTGAGGCCTTTCCTTTGTCTACCAGCTGGAGCAGATGCCTCGGTCGCTCTCGGGAGCCGGGAGAGTGGCGAGGGGCCCCCGAGAGCCCCACAGCTGACGGGCAGACGTCGCAGCTGTGGATTCCCCAGACTCAATGGCCTCTTTCACTTTCACCCCAGAGCACAAGCGCAGTCTGAGTCCAGTGTCTTTTCACTGTGTTTAGACAGTGGGGCAAAGTGAAGGCCTGTGTTAGGCACCTCTGGTCATTGCCTTTGTCACGCTTAACAGTCCCTGACTGAACACTAAAGTCAGGGTTCTTTTCCTTTTTCGTCACAAGTGCCTGGCTACATGTAGTGTACAGTCTGGTCTCTTCAACACGTCTTGTTCCTTTGACTTGCCCTTGGCATTCTGCCATGTGGAGAATTCGCAAACACCTGGGACTCATAAGTGTTCTTTCTGGAATGTTGATTCAATTCCCAGTCCCTGAAGAACTCTGTGAGAGAGTAATTCACTCGTGGGCAGGCACAGTAAGAACCTGAGTGAAGCGCATTCATCCTCCTCTGTGTTTGTCACTGATCCTGGCCCGACTGGCTGTTAGGTGGACCACATCACACTCCCTCTGAGCTCATTCAGGTGTTTACTGAGGAATTCCTATGATCAAATGTGCACACACACACACACACACACACACAGTTATAATTTACAAAATGCTTATTCTCGTTCCTCAGCTGGAGAAGGAGATCCAGAGGACATCAGAGGCTTATGAGACCCTTATGAAGGGATCTGCAAAGAGAGAGACCCTGGAGAAAACCCTGAGGAACAAGCTTGAATCAGAAATTAAGAGGCTTCACGACTTCAACAGAGACCTTAGGGGTGAGTACTGTCCTGTACTTCACTATGATCTGGTTAATCCAGCTCGTCTTAAAACAGGATCTTGAATTGTGATGATGGCCACGTAGCAACACCCTGATTTCCATGAATTCTAATTTCCACCATTTCTGTATCTAATGTTAGATCGCCTAGAAACGGCTAACAAACAGAGAGCAGTCATGGAAGAGCAAGACCACAGCAAGCAGGCTTTGGAGCTGGCGGAGCAGAGTAAGTGCCGATCCCCCCCTCCCCCCTCCCCGTCCTTGAGTTCACTCCAGCCATCTGTCCCCTGATCCTGCTGAACTCGAAGTCCAGGCTCTTGTGGCTTTTTTGGGTTTTGTTTATCTTCGCTAAACATTGCTCCAACATCGCCGTTCTGCATGCCTGTGATGACTGTGATTCCTGAGAAACGCTCTCGTTTTGACATATCACATTAATAAGCGGTTCGTTAGCATTGCGAAGGCAGCTCTCCTGTGAGGAATTACACTGGCATGTTTGGTCCGGCGCGAGTAGCTGCTCGCTGGTGCTCGGTGAGGCCCTGCTGAGGGAATGTTCTTCTCCACTGAGGGAGAACCGCTCAGGGAACCTGAGCACAAGCCATTATTAACGGCATCAGTAAATGCGGCTGGGATTCCTGGAATATTTTCAGGTATTTTGGGCTATTCCATGCTTGAGGAATGCCCCCCCGGCTCGGTGGAAGGGTCTGTGGGCACCTTTTTTGGCAAGCCAGAGACACCCATTCCAGATTTATGATTTACTGAGTCTCCTTCTTTGGGCATGGTGTTGCTGAAGTATGCAGAAAGTGTGATGAAGTAAACAGGTTTTGTGCAATAGCAGGAGAGGTATTCTGTTGGCACTGCCATCTCAGAAGGGGTTCTACTATTGTTAAGATGTTTGATTCAGCCCTCTTTGAATTACAGCTCTCTCGCAAGAATGTTAATTTGGACCGTGTGTTGGAAACTAATCTGCTCAAAGTGAACCTTACCTTGTTGCATAATGGAATTAGCTTTCCATCAAGTACCAATGTGTTTGTTTTACAGTCACCTTGCCTCAATTTGGGTAAACAGAGCGTCCCAAGTGTTGCGAAATGTCAGATTGTGATAGACGAAAAAAAACCAAACAAAAAACAACCATTAGCTCAGGACGTCATGTGATTCAACATCTCATATCTTAATGCAGTATGTGTGTTAAAACTCCATGACCTTGAGGAAGTATTTGTATTGCTTGTTTACCACTTTGTCCAAAGGCATTCCAGAGTTCCGCTGGATATAAAGACATGCCTGTGTGCGTAAGTGGATAAGACGACATCCGCATTCCATTCCTGTGTGCCGTTTAGGGTTGTATAAGCCAGACTTCAGCACAGAGTGTCACCGAGCTGAGAGAGCAGAGAGTTTTTTTTTTTTCCTGGTTACATATTCAGACCTGAAAACACGGCAGCATAGGTGAAGTGTGTCGCGGCATGTTGAGTGCAGACCGGAGTCGTGAAGTTGGCGCCCCCAAATTGTCCGTTCACCCCCACGTTCTCTCTGGGAATTTCGTCCAGATCCCTGAAACGGCGGGTCAAAGCACCGAGACGATTATGCCACTCCTGTCCCGGCCCATGCAGGCGTGTGTAAACCGAGCAGTCTTCTGTTGTTCTCCTGTGGGAAGATTTGTCTCGTGAGAGTCCGTGAGAGTGACTGCGGGGCGTGGGGAGTGATCGGGACACACCCTAGACCTTCAGAGTGCCTCTCCTTCCAGCTAATCTCAGTGTCTCTGCTGCACTCACTGTGCTATGACTGCACATTTCCATTCAGATCAGGAGTGGAGTGGAGTGCCCTCACACCACATCCGGATTAGGGACGAGGACCGGCTCTCACGCGTTCTCACATGTTCTCCCTCCCTTCTTGCAGACGAGGAGCACCGGCGTGAGTGTGAGCACCTGGAGGGGGAGCTGCAGCGTTTGAGGGCGTCTGGCGAGGAGTGGTGTCGACGGCGGGAGGCCCTGGAGCAGGCCCTGGTGTCGGCCCGGGCACGGAACCGGCAGCTGGAGGAGGATCTGCGGAAGAAGCGGGCGTACGTGGAGAAGGTGGAGAAGCTGCAGAGTGCCCTCGGACAGCTGCAGGCCGCCTGTGAGAAGAGGGAAGCCCTGGAGCTGAGGCTCCGCACCCGGCTGGAGCAGGAGCTGAAGAACCTGAGGGCACAGCAGGTACTTGCCCCGTTGCCCCGCCGCCCGCCCCCGGGGGGTGGGAGCCATCCACCTTGGCAGGGCCTGGATGGACTCGTCCACTAAACCTCTGCATTTCTCCTTCAGTGGCAGGGGCAGCAGGTGGGCGGAGCCTCCTTGGCCAATCAGAGTAGCTCCTCCGTGCAGCAGCGGCTGAGGGAGCGGGAGGAGCGGATCCTGGCCCTGGAGGCAGACATCACGCGCTGGGAGCAGAAGTACCTGGAGGAGAGCACCATGAGGCAGTTCGCCATGGATGCAGCTGCTACTGCTGCAGCCCAGAGGTGAGGGGGGCGTGGGGCTGGGGGGTGAGGGGTCAGAGGTGAGGGGCGTGGGGTTGTCAGGAGTCTTGCTGTGTCAGTTCCACTGTCTGGGGAACAGTTGATTTGAACCTGATTCACTTCGTTACAGAGATACCACCATCATCAAGCATTCTCCCCGGCACTCACCCAACAACAGTTTCAACGAGGTCCTGCCATCATCCAGCCACAGACATCAGGAGATGGAAAACAGGTATGTCACATATTCTACACATGTATCTCCCGATTCAACACCCACATGTCAACTCTGTAAAAGACGTTTCAAGAGCACTGTTTACCTGAAACATCTACTAGATATGACATGTTAAGAGAAGAACTGGCCAGCCTAACGTTGGAGTATGTGTGTTACACGTGTTGGAGTATGTGTGTTACACATGTGCCGTGTGTTTTGGTGGTTTTCGCAGGATCCGTGCCCTCTACGCCAAGCTCCTGGAGAAAGATGCCGTAATCAAAGTCCTGCAACAGCGTTCGCGGAGGGAACAGGGTCGCCAAGAGCTCGCCAGCCTCCGGCCTGCCCGATCAGTGCCCTCCATCAGCACCGCCTCTGCCACCACTCAGCCTAAAGGTGAGGGGTCAGGGGTCGCATGCAGCTAGCTCAGAAAAGCCTGATCTGTAGCAGCATTTTTATCCCGACAACTGCTGCGTTCTTCAGCTATGTGAAGTTGCGTGGAAAGAATGTGCTCATCCAAAATACTGTCGGCGAGACTGCAGGCGGGCGGCTGGAATAGGCCCCGTCCTGCGAGTCGGAATGCGCTATCGTCTTCTGGAATAGAGCCTCCGGAATAGATGGAGGGGGTTCTGCAGGGGAGCAGATGTGTACGCGTTTGGATGGAGGGGGGGGGGGGTGTGAGAATTTCTCAGGGCCAGTAAATAACCTGCTTCCTTTTTCTGTCTGTGTTGGCAGGGAAGAGCCTCTCGGATGACCAGACGGCAGCCACGTCCCTGCCATCCGCGCCGTGCTCACCCCCCAAGGGCCGGAGCCGCGACCGAAGTACCCAGTGCGACGAGTCGTCAGACGAGACGAGCGTCGTGTCTGAGCCAGTCGTCACGCCTGCTGCCCCCCAACACGCGTCAGTGCCCGGCTGTGGTGTGTATCACGCTCACACACAACCCGCCCTCTAAAAGCTCCGTCTCGCCGACGGTAATAAAACGAACACGTCCGCCCAGAGACATTAACGGCTTCGGCATGCCGCTCCTGGGTTTGATTACCTCGACGCATGTGTAGTCTCCAGGATGGTCTGAGGGTGCATGCGTTCTTCATCGGACCAGGCGGGGGGTGAAGGCGTAACCCGTGTGGAAGGGAAGGTGGGAGTTCGGCTGGATGTTCATACTGTCCGCTGACCCTCGTGACCTTCATGTCTTTGTGCAGATGCTACCGCCGAACCCCCGCGGACCCAGACGCCTCCGAGCACAGGCACGAGCACGGGCATGAGCAGCGACGGTGGCGTGAAGGACCTGGTGGAGATCCTCATTTAGAGGCTGTGAAGAGGAAGGCCGTCCCGGTTTGTGCCGAGCGCTCCGGGCCTGAGTCGGCTCCCCGGCCGGTGTGTGGACCTGAGACGGCTCCCCAGCGTACCCCCCGACCTGGATTTGCTGGGCAGGATCTCGTCTCTGACGCTGCCCAAGAGGGGGTGGAGCCTGTCTCTGTCCAATCAGGCAAGATGAAAGAGAGAGAAGAAAGCCGGATGTCCCTCAGCCCAGACAGGAGAGCTGAACTCCTGTTTGTGTTGCTCCGCACCAAGTGCAGCCCTGTGGGTCCGAGGTACTTCCAGTACTCTGCCCAACTCTGAGAGGCTGCTACCACCCCCCATAAGAACATATAAAACAGTATCGGAATTTATATAAATATGTAACGTTTTTTTTTACACCTTGCAATTCATATTTATGATAAAGCTGCTGAATGGGTTGTGCGTTTTCTTTTGAAGAGTGTTGTGTGGAAGATGGACGAGAAGAGCATGTTTGGATGTCTCTCTGCATGTTTGGATGTCTCTAGCTAGCTGTCTTCGTGCGTTAGTCACGTCTGCACATCAGCATGCCCTGAAGGGCAGTGTTTGGATGTCTCTCTGCATGTTTGGATGTCTCTCTGCATGTTTGGATGTCTCTAGCTAGCTGTCTTCGTGCGTTAGTCACGTCTGCACATCAGCATGCCCTGAAGGGCAGTGTTTGTATACTGACTTGGCGTGCAGCTCAGCGCAAGATCGTAGCCTGCATTCCTGGACGAAACACAGACATTTCTGTGGTCGCGCTGTGCACAGGAGACATGTGCTGTCACAAGTGCGTGAGCCCGAAACGTCCCCGAGAAAGACAAGAACGGAACGCTGAGTGCTCTCGACTCATGCAGTCCTAAGATTACGCCGTTTACCAGAATAGTGGGCATAAGCCGCCCGGGTGAACAGTGCCACTCCTTAAATTAACGTTACAGTTGGTGTTCTTATTATAATTGTCTGCCAGTCAGTTCCCTGCTTTAAGCAGAGGAATGAGAAGAATCTTCCAGCGGATGCAGCCTAACGCCTCTTTTAGTGACACTTAAGAGAAGTGTCACCCTCGGGAGAGACAGGAGCTGATGTTACAAATGACTGCTTATCATTTTGTGCCTCTAGTGGCAACTACCCAGCATGCCTGTGTGTCCTTCACTGACACTCTGAGGCAGCGGTTTTGCGCTCGCCCCCCGTGGTTGAAGGCCCTCTGCTGCCGGGGTCGCTGTCCTCTCCCTGGGACCCGGCGTCTCCACAGAGCTCAGGTAGCTGGTTCTACCGTGACCATCCAAATCACGGTGTAGTTACATACAGCATGGGAACATCTAACCACGTCTGGACTACGTTTCATGATTCTGTTAGTTAATAATAATAATGATCATAATAATAATAATAATAACCTTTAGCGCACCTTTTATACATTCACTGCAGCTCAGAGTGGCAGTCCAGGGCGTTGTGTGTTAAAACACATTACTGTCTTACACTCACAAGGGACTTACATGTGGTCAAAAATAAGCTGTGTGGGGTGTATGATGTGAATTTGTAGGTAAAACTACACCTACACTGGGGTAAATGTTAAAGTAGACGTAGACCTACACAGGGGTAAATGTTAAAGTAGACCTACAGAAGGGTAAATGATCAAGTAGACGTAGACCTACACAGGGGTAAATGTTAAAGTAGACCTACAGAGGGGCAAATGATAAAGTAGACGTAGACCTACACAGGGGTAAATGTTAAAGTATGGGGTACGGCACTGACGCTCCTACCTTCTGTGGAAAGTCACGTTCAGAATGATCAGAATGATCACTCCAGACTGGAAGTGTGAGTAGCCAGTATTGCACCATGTTCTTGCCTCCCTCCACCCCCCCCCCCCCCCCCCCGTCTCCTACACAAGTTACTTGCTGGTCAATGATTTGTAGAGAAGTCATAAGCGTTTTAGAAAGCGTGTTTTGCTCTGTACTGGACTGTTTACAGAAAGGACTGTTTGAAAAGAAAAGACATTAATATATTTTGTATATTATTGTGCCTTCATGGTATGTAGTGACATATAAACATAATGCCAAAGATTTGCATTGCAAATAAGTTATATAGAGAAGCCTGGAGGTGAGGTGTAAACGCCTTTCTCTGATTGGTTGACCCATATTAGGACGTTGCTGTGAACTTGTGGATTTTTTTGTATTCCATTAACATTTCATTAATTGAATAAACTTTAATATATATCTTTTCAAAAACATTGTGTTGTTGTTGATGTTCTCTCTTGCAGCAGAAACAAAGGTTGTATTGCGTGGTCTCCTGAAGGGGAGGGTTACACTGACACACGTTACACATGCATGTCTGTACAAACTCATGAATGGTGTCTTTTGTTACAGCCAGAAGAAGGCGGCCTTAGTGACAGTTCTGCCACCTGTTCGACTGCCGACAGGTGAGCTGCTCTGAGCCCGTTACTCCAACACGGCTCGTACACCTGGGACACACCTGGGACACACGGTGCTCATACACCTGGGACACACGGTGCTCGTTCACCTGGGACACACCTGGGACACACGGTGCTCGTACACCTGGGACACACCTGGGACACACCACACCTGGGACACACGGTGCTCGTACACCTGGGACACACCTGGGACACACGGTGCTCGTACACCTGGGACACACCTGGGACACACGGTGCTCGTACACCTGGGACACACGGTGCTCGTACACCTGGGACACACCTGGGACACACGGTGCTCGTACACCTGGGACACACGGTGCTCGTACACCTGGGACACACGGTGCTCGTACACCTGGGGGACACGGTGCTCGTACACCTGGGGGACACGGTGCTCGTACACCTGGGGGACACGGTGCTCATACACCTGGGACACACCTGGACACGGTGCTCATACACCTGGGACACACCTGGGACACACGGTGCTCCTGGGACACCTGGGACACACGGTGCTCGTACACCTGGGACACACGGTGCTTGTACACCTGGGGGACACGGTGCTCGTACACCTGGGGGACACGGTGCTCGTACACCTGGGGGACACGGTGCTCATACACCTGGGGGACACGGTGCTCATACACCTGGGGGACACGGTGCTCATACACCTGGGGGACACGGTGCTCGTACACCTGGGGGACACGGTGCTCATACACCTGGGACACATGGTGCTCGTACATCTGGTGGACACACGGTGCTCGTACACCTGGACTGTGTCCCACCCTGAATCACCTGCCTGCCACCGAGACTCTGCAACATGATATTTTGAAGAGTAACGTCATGTGCTAGTTGCTGACAGAAATGTCTTAATTTAATCCAAAAAAATTGAAATGAAATTAAAGAAAGCAGCTGAAACACATCAACTTTAAGACTTCCGTTTATGTCACCATAAGCAAAATTGGCTTAACAAAACATAAGATTTGCTTTAGAGGCACAGTTGTATATTACAGAAGAATGCAATCAAAGCTTCAGACGCTACTCAGTGCCAGTTTAATAAGGAAAACAAACCATGATTTTATTTCTATATCATGAACAGCACCACATCCAAGACGTGTTCTGCTCAGAGCTCATGTGCCTTCAACAAAGCGAATCCTGTACTGCAGCTCAAAAAGGCTTTTGTACATTCACCACAAGTTGCTGCAAATCCAGGTACTTGAGTGACAGAGAAATATCTAAACTGAGCTAATGCAGGACAATGCATTCCATTCCTTCCAGGAGAAATATCTCAAATATGTTAACAATCATGTGTTTATTACATTTCTTTTCTGTCTTTTTCGTTTCTTTCCTTTTCTGGGAACGTCTCCTTAGGCCGCACTAGAGGATTACTGCATGGGCACTTTTATGACGCTTGAAACTGTTTCAGTTATTAATGACTAAAATCTGGAATGGTTTCACCTTCCCTCCCCTTTCTGACCTCTGACAGTGTCATTAATCTCTTGAGAACTTTCACTCCCAGACATTGTGCACGGGGCACATTTTTTAAATTGTTCACTCAAGAATTCAGACAGTCAATTCACAACGTGGTAAATGAACGAAGATGGTGCGTGTCTCGGCTAGACGTTCATAGACAGACGAGGACTGTCTAGTGCTTCATCTGCGAGGCCTCAACGCGGGACGATGAGTGAGAGGGGAGTACAGGGGCCGTTCTGATTAGCCGCCGCCGCGCCATTATCAGCAACCTGTGCTTGTACTGCTGACCATATGAAATAAAAATGTCTTAAGCGATGTTGGTGTATTAACACAGAAGACACCATATTGGGCCCAACGGCGGTGTGTTTTTCACTCGCCATTATGCTTGGAATATTTCGCCTTCCATTGTGCTTCTCTCGATAGGTGCAGGATGACATTCCTGAAATGCTTCGTGAGGTTTTTTGGTTGGGCCAGCGGGTCGTTACAGACGGGTGCGACCTTCCTCGGCTCTGATGAGGATGGTGTGGGGGTTGGGGGGGGGGTGTCAGGAATGTCGCACCCTGTCCACCGTGTGGGGAACATGGTGGGTCCAGCATGCCTTCAAAGCCACCCCGAAGGCTCTTCCCTCCTCATCGGGCCTCGCTGTGGATCTTCAGTAATGGGGCAACGTTCAGGCCTTAGTCATGTATCGCCTGACTCAGATTTCAGCGCATGCATATTTGAAACACATGGATTACCAGTTTAACAACTATTGTGTCCAGATACAAAGCTCCATTCCTACTATGTGAGGGATCTTCTGGTTTTGTTCCAGGTGAGAGGTTGTGCGAATGGTAATTTAACATGTGTGTGTGTGTGTGTGTGTGTGTGTGTGTGTTGCGAGATTGAAGTGTTCCCTGCAGGGAATCTCATTTCTGGCACGCTGCTCATTTCAGCAGGCTGCGTTTCCCCTTAAACGGCTGAAGCTCGGGCAGAGACTGGGCGCATTCCAGACATGGCTGTAGTTTTCCAGGGAAAAGTAAAAGCCGCTCTGGTGATTCTGCCTTCATTAAGGAAAACTAGACACACTCCAGGACTGTTTAGACACATTTGTGTTTGGTCTAGACATTTTGCCTCAGACAAAAGGTGGTAAATAGACGTTCCGAACTGTATTGCCGGAATTTGGGTAGATAATAGGGATAATGTCATTACAGGTGTTTGCGTAAGCGACATCCTTCACGTGTACAATAGTTATATTCACATTAAAAGCCCTGAGAGAAGCACTGACCCCTTATACTGACCCGTGCACTCATCTGTGGTCCAAGATTACAGCGAGAAAGATTTGAAAAAGTCATTTAGTTAAGTGCTGTGTTTTTCTTAGATTTCCATGGAGATTCCAAAACGTCCTGTGCGGAGTCTTCGTGGAAGGTGTCTGCCCCTCCTCTTCCTCTTTTTTCCTTGCACATAAATAAGGTCACTACCCTCTCATTTAGGCTCCATTCTGCTGAACAATTCTCCCTGTCCTCTCTCATTTGTCCCACAGCTATTGTCTGTCTGCCTGTCAGCCAATAAATCTTTACTGCCTTCATCTCTCTGAAGGTCCTAAATATACTAAACTTCCCACTGAGAACTTATGTAGCTAACACAGTTCCCAAAGACACACAGTATGAGAAACGAAGCATTTCCTCTTGAAACATTGAAGTGGTTGGAAAACAGTTGTGGTGTGGTTGGAAAACAGTTGTGGTGTGGATGGTTTGCCCTGAAAGCAGGTTCCTGCTGTGATGGACTGCAGACCACAGTAACTCTCTAGAGTCTAAAAGAGTGGCATCTCTCCTTCACAGCCTCTGAGGCAAAGTCTGCACACACACACACACACACACACGTCTCATTCTCCAGGTGAGTGCTGAGAAGGAAGCCGCAGAAAGAGTGAGAGTGAGGCTGGCGTGAGAGTGAGGCTGGCGTGAGAGTGAGGCTGGCGTGACGCGAGAGTGAGGCTGGCGTGAGAGTGAGGCTGACGCGAGAGTGAGGCTGACGCGAGAGTGAGGCTGGCGTGAGAGTGAGGCTGGAGAGAGAGACGCACAGAGCAGCCAAAGCAGGTGCGTGTTCACGAGCAGTTCACGTAACACATGACCTTGATCACATGACCTTGATCACATGACCTTGATCCAAACTTTTATTTGGAGACCACATACTACTATTAACCTGTGCAAAGCACACTCTGCAGCAGCTCTGTGTTAATAAGCTCTTCCTCTGCAGACTCACGTGGAATCAGTTTAGCATGCAGCTTGACTAGACAGACATACGTGTAATCACAGTTGCTGTGTTGGTTATTTGCTGTTGTGGAAACAGGCAGGTGTTACCGTCAGGTGATCTAATGTGCTCAAAACAGATCAAAAAAGGATCCTGCTGCTCTCTAGCTTCAATAGGCACGGATAAGGGGACAGGGCATGCAAGGACTGGTGAGTGATGGAAAAGATTGGTAGCCTTGGAAATACACTGTAGTCCTCAAATGACCCGATGAGATGCTGGACCAAGAGTGCTCCGAGGAGATGTGAGCTTTGTGAAGTCCAGCGTTTGCATCATAGTGCCAGGGGGAGTGATGTTACACAGTTTAACAACCAGCTATTAAATGATGGGATCTTTCTGTTTCTGTTTTTTTGACATGTGCTCAGTTCACCATTTATTCGATGATGTGTTCCCCAGGATCGGACACGCAGAGGTCCCTGTTGGTCCCCTCCTGAGCCTGTGTGATCCATTCTGCTCAGAGGAATGTTCACAATGTCCATTTCACAAGGGCTCCATTAAAGCCAAAAGCACTAACAGGTGAAGGAAGGCATGCTGCTGCATACTTCACATTAGTGAACAGAGAGAGAGAGAGAGAGAGAGAGAGAGAGAGAGTGAGAGAGAACGGCAGGGTTGTTGTATGAATGCCTCATACAAGCCTCATATGTACAAAGGTCCATGTGTGGGACAGAAACATGACTGGCATGTCCACAGTGGAGAACCTCACTAAACGTTGATGAATATTTCCATATTTTGCTGCTGTTTGTACTGGGAGGAGTTTGAAATGTCATGTTCTTTTGTCCGGAGCACACCTTAAACTTTCTGAAGCCACACGGGAATCTGAAGTATTTTTAAAGGATAAGGCACTAGAAGCCATGAAGGTGAGAATTCAACCATAGTGTATTTCCTATGGAATCCCCCCCCCCCCTGCTGAAAACTAACCAATTGCTGGGTTGTATCCTACGAGCAATGTACAAGATGTCATATCAAGGTCCACAACAGCAGTCTGTGTCTGCTTCAGTGCAGGCCTGTGGTGGACATGTGCGGCTCCCGGCATGAGCATGTTGCCCTGGGAGGTGCCTGCATTTCTAACACATGTTCTTAACGACTGACTGTGATGACTGTGAGATGACGAGGAAGAGAAACCAGCAGGAAGGCTGAGTGGACATTAACACACATCCGTTGAGATTTCCCAGATGGCAATAAATTGATGGAGGCTTTCAAATTGTGTTGCATAAACATATTCTTGTGTTGGAATGATGCGTGGTATAAACTCAGTGAAGCGTGAGCTGTTGCGCATCAAACTCCTCACTCTTTCTCAAACTCCCAGACTTCAGGGTTTTCTGCTTTAGGGCACAAATCATGTTTGCCATGTAGACCAACAGGGTCTGATCTTTAATCACCAGTGACACTGTGGTCTGGCGTTTCCTCTCGGAGCAGCTGTCAGGATTTCCGACATGCAGTACGTCGTTGCGCAAAGTCAGTGGCGTTGAGCAACACCCCTTCCTCTCAAACGTGGAGAGTAATTCATTCACAGATAATTTGCTGTCTGTGAAAGTAGAGCAAAGGAGCGTTCTTGTAGACACACAACAGGGTCTGGCATCCATCACACATCTCTCACTGCTGATTCTGTGAAGGTTGCTGGAGAATGGAATGCCTGCTTGGTTTGGGGGAAAGGATGAATAACATCACCCCGTGGGTCAGAGGTGTCGATGGAGGTGTCTGTAGAAGTGATGTTCTTGGCTTCATAATTGTTTGCCATGTACACTTTAATTTATCTTAAGGGTTAATTGAGTATAACCTAGTGTATGTCTTCATAGAATCCGTATAAAGTGCATCTAATTAATCCACAAATGATTTAATCAATGATTTGATTTAAATAAAAAGCAAACCCTGAAAATATTGTTGATAAGCATTTTGGTATAACCAATGGCAGAATCATTTGTAGATACGATAAATGGCAACTCTATAATACAGTGTCATGATTGGCTGCTGGCTTCACAGTGCGGTCCAGCTGTTTATTGTTTTGGACATACACAGGGCTACTTCTGAGTAATGTGATAAGGAAGCCCTCAGTCAACTATGCAAGGTCTCAATCACAACTTTGCACAACTGTTCTGCATTGTTAACAGATTTATGGATATACAGTCAACAGTTTATGGTCACTTATCAGGTTTGGTCCTGCAAACCGAGCTTGTTATTTCTACAGTAAATGCCTATTTATTACCCCTTTATCAGCATGACAGAGAAGTATGAGGTTAGCACCTGTCTGCTCCGTTACTATGAAGTGCTCCTCACAAATCCCTGCACACGCAAACTCAAAGACAAGGTTCTCAAAAGAATGTTTCAAAACACATTCAGATGGTATCATCTTCATCTCTGATTCAGGCATGTGTTACAAGTGAACTCATAATCAAAATGTGTACCAAGCACCTGACTGGGTAATGTTGTCGTTTTATGGCATGTCGTTTTCGGCATGTCTGAGTTTTACAGATGCCAGGGATGGATTGTGACATAAATAACACACTGGTACACTAGGAAAACACCTACAACTCCTCGGATCACATGTGGAAGCTGCCAAGTACTTCTGATATCCATATGATGTAATGCTCCCAAAGACATGCGAGAGCAACCTGATGCTAGAGCTCAGGGATTATCACCAGCGTTCAGAGACTTGCAGGTCCAGAATGGCCCACCAAATGGCCTTCCCTAACCTGAGCTCAGTGCACTGCGTGTTGTAGTGAGGGAGAAATGGCTGTTTTCTTAACCACGGCACGGTAGAGGGGGTGGCTGTGTAAATACTGCTTTTAATCTTGTCAGGTGCCACAATTTCACACTTTCTAGAATTTAGTTCTTTGATTTAGTTCATGTCAGTGAGCCCTAGTATGTAGACATAATGGTAATAGTATGTAGGGGTGATAGTATGTAGAGGTGATAGTAATAGTATGTAGAGGTAATAGTAATAGTATGTAGAGGTGATAGTATATAGAGGTGATAGTAATAGTATGTAGAGGTAATAGTAATAGTATGTAGAGGTAATAGTAACAGCATGTAGAGGTGATAGTAATAGTATGTAGGGGTAATAGTATGTAGAAGTAGTAATAGTATGTAGAGGTAATAGTTTGTAGAAGTAGTAGTAATAGTATGTAGATGTAATAGTATGTAGAGGTGAAAGTATAGTATGTAGAGGTGATAGTATGTAGTGGTGAAAGTATGTAGAGGTGAAAGTATGTAGAGGTGATAGTAATAGCATGTAGAGGTGATAGTATGTAGAGGTAATAGTATTAGTATGTAGAGGTAATAGTAATAGCATGTAGAGGTGATAGTAATAGTATGTAGAGGTAATAGTATGTAGAGGTAATAGTAATAGTATATAGAGGTAATAGTATGTAGAGGTAATAGTAATAGTATGTAGAGGTGATAGTATGTAGAAGTAATAGTAATAGTATGTAGAGGTGATAGTAATAGTATGTAGAGGTAATAGTAATAGCATGTAGAGGTGATAGTAATAGTAAGTAGAGGTATAGTATGTAGAAGTAATAGTAATAGCGTGTAGAGGTGATAGTATGTAGACGTAATAGTATTAGTATGTAGAGGTAATAGTATTAGTATGTAGAGGTAATAGTAATAGTATGTAGAGGTGATAGTATGTAGAGGTGATAGTAATAGTATGTAGAGGTAATAGTAATAGTATGTAGAGGTAATAGTATGTAGAGGTAATAGTATGTAGAGGTAATAGTAATAGCATGTAGAGGTGATAGTATGTAGAGGTAATAGTAATAGCATGTAGAGGTAATAGTAATAGCATGTAGAGGTGATAGTATGTAGAGGTGATAGTATGTTATTGTGAGATTCTACCTGTCCACTGCCTCTTATACTGTACTGCCCCAACGTTAACTTGGAGAGTTACAAACTCTCCTGTCTAGTTTCAAATATGCTACACAAGCACAGTGACTCAGAGCAAACCCCAAAAGACTTTGGAACAATTTTTTCCATCTGATAAAACCAAAGGATTTGGTATGCCTGACAAAAAGTGAATTATGAACTAGGCCTAGATGACTTGCCCCATCTAAAATATGCAAGCTTCTCTGGATTATAGATGTAGGGAGGTCAACTCTACTCAATACTCACTTTTGGGAGAAATATGGAGGAATGTCTTGTGTAAATATTGGTGGAGGCCCTTGGAATGCAATGTGGACTGGAGCCAGACAGGAAGCTCGAAACATTTGTTCTCCTGATCCTGATTTTCACAGACAATCCAAGGGCTTTTATTTTGTGTGTAAGGGATCACAAGCACCACAGGTCAAATAGACCAAATATCAAGAGACCTAATGTTCCCTGAAGTTGTTATATGGCCGTTGTCGGCTTATGAGCAGTTTTCAGAATATAAGCTTTTCTTCACAGCATAACAGCAGAACTGACATTGTCAATTTTTAATTCATATAAATATATAAAGATATAAAGTTGTCATCAGTGTGTGATGAACCCCCCCCCCCCCCACATATGTATATGTATACATTTTAATATAAAGCTCAAAGGTAAATCAGGTTGACCTGACCAGTAACTTAATTCTGCCATCTAGTGGTGCGAAAAGAAATGTGACGTTAGTTATTGCCTAGCTCCATCCAATACCCAAATAATATTTGACAGTAGCATTTTCCTCAATACATTGATGGAAAATAATAAACAGTAGCATATCTGTAATATGTCCAATTGGTTAATGCATGAAATTCTGCAGTATGAACCAGATCATATTTTAACAACGCACCATTTAACAAATTTAGTGGAAGCGGAATACAACTTTTATTTTGAAAAATAGCCTGTTTTTTTCACTCATCTAATTTGTTAATTGCTCATTGCTGCTCTTTTCACGCTACAATTATGGAGCGGGACTAACCACAGAATCTCGGTAGTTTTGTCATCTTTGTTGTTTTTTTGTTCTCATTCGAGGTTTTCAGACAAAAGCAAAGTTGTGTTCGCGAGTTAGAGGCCATTGCCTATACAAAAATATGACGATCCACCGTGAGCACATTTGCACAGTGTTTAACAGGCTATTGTTGGCGTGTTTTCTAGTACTGGTAGCTGGTAAATTGTTATCCAGTTAGGCTAGCTAGCTAAGTGCTAACGATACACTTTGCCGTGCGATTTGGCGAATGTCGATTGCGACGCTATTTAACTTCTACTAAACCCGTTAAACGATGTGGAGCTAAATGTCTGGGTGTTTGAAACGGGACAGTTGGCTTTGCTCATCCGATACAGGCTACGGCAACACAATTATTTAGCTAGCCAAGTTAAGCTAGTAAGCTAGGCTAGCCGGATACGTTTGTCTTTTTCCGTGTTAGATGCCTGGTTATGCACTAATGACACGTGTGTGAGAGAGTGAGAGAGAGAGAGAGAGAGTGTGTGTGTGTGTGTGTGTGTGTGTGTGTGTGTGTGTGTGTGTGAGAGAGAGAGAGAGAGAGGGAGGGAGTATGTGTGCGTGAGAGTATGTGTGTCTGAGTGAGAGAGTGTGAGTGTGTGTGCTCAGAGCGCAAGAGTGATGCTGCCTGCACTAGTTTTGACATTACAATGTCTTAAATCGGTGAGTTGTCTACTGTCTGCTAACGTTAGCTAACCTGTTATCGCTGTTACAAATCCAGCAAAGAAAACTTGGCTAACAGAGTAAAACTTCGCTGAGCTAGACAACTATGCTGCAGAACAGTGTGTGGGGAAACTTTTGCAGACATATTTTTTAAAAGGAATAGTAAATGCTTCGCTGCCTCGCAGAGACGTGTTTTATGTTGTATTTGTCGTGGATTATTTAACAGAAACCTCATTGTCCCACTCATCCGTTTTTCTCAACCTCTCTAGGTTTTTGACGGAAGATGAGTTCTCAGCAGTTGTCTAGACCGTCCTTACCTGCAGGGGTGGGACAAGGCCCGCCCTCTGGTGGCAACAGTAACCTTACAGCAGGAAGTCACCCCGGTAACTGCACTTTCCCTTCTGTTATTCCAACTCATCACGGCACATGTCAAATATTTTTGGAATTACTGCTGAATATTAACATCTTTACCGCCTCCGTGCAGGTGGAGAAGAGGGCGTTGCCCGAGAGGCGGACCACCACCCTCAGGACCCTGTGTCTACTGGCCCTGCTGGTGGAGGAGCATTACCGCTTCGTGACGACAAGCAGGAGACGGTGGTGGTCAGGCCTTATCCTCAAGTGCAGACTTTAGGGCCGCCTCCGGCCCCGCCTCTGGCCCCGCCTCCTCACCCGCCTCCGCACCTGCCTGTGCAGGCCAGCGCCACGGTCAGTGTGGCTGCCCCTCCCACACACCTGGCTCAGGTCCCGCAGTCCGCCTTCTCCGAGGGAGCAGTGAAGGTGCCTTGATGTTACTTTATTGCTGTGGTACCCAAGTGCATCACGCTGTATTCCTCCTGAACCGAGGGCACTTAATCTGCTGTGTTAATCTGCTGTGTTAATCTGCTGTGTTAATCTGATATGTTAATCTGCTGTGTTATGCAAAAAAACAGGTAAAATCTGCCATTTCAGCCATAATCCATGCATTTCTTATAAATGCCTGTATTGGTCTTATTCCCCCGCCTCCAGGCTGGTATGAAGTCCACTGTGGCCAGCCGACTTATTGCCCCTGCTCCTGCGGCTAGTCCGGGGCACATCCCTGGGCCGGCAAAGGTGCCTGCTCACATTACGGTCACTCTGGAGAGCAGCATGACTCCAGCCTCCATCCCTGTGGCTACCATCAGCAGCCAGCAGGTGGGGCTGCTGCGTTGTGTGATGCGCCGGCGCGTTCGGACGTGTCGGGGGGGTCTCGTGGCTCCCCAGGCTGCATGTGGAGCGTGTGGAAGACATGAAGCTTTTTTTTTGTTTTTTCGTTCTCCAGGGACAAAGCAACTTGCACCACCTCATGGCAACCAACGTGCAGATCATCAGGAGCAGCACGCCGGCGCTGCAGATCGGATCGGCCACGGCACCTCCTCACACGTTCACCTCCCACCTGCCCAGAGGTCAGCGCGAAGCACCACGTTAGCCCGGACACTCTGGGGTCGGAGCTGTGTGGGGGGGGCCCTCCCTCATGTGCAGTGTGACAGATCATACGTGATTGGTGGAAAGATGATCACATGGTTCTTCCCAAACTCTGAAATAGCATGTGGAATTGCATTCATTTTTCAATGTGATAGTGACAGAGACCATGAAAATCATTCCACTTCGGTCAGGGGTGTGTGTGTGAGCTCAGGGGTGTGTGTGTGAGCTCAGGGGTGTGTGTGTGAGGTCAGGGGTGTGTGTGCGGGGTCGGGGGTGTGTGCGGGGTCGGGGGTGTGTGCGGGGTCAGGGGTGTGTGTGTGGTCAGGGGTGTGTGAGGTCAAGCCTTTGACTCAAACAAAGTACAGATCACAGAAGGGTGACTTAACTAAGAGGGCGTTTAGTAGAGACTTACTGGGCAGCTTGCCTAGCAACTTAAACCTTTGTTATTACAGTATTATTAAGATGTGTGTGTGTGTGTGTGTGTTCAGGTGCTGCTGCTGCAGCAGTCATGTCCAGCACCAAAGGCCCCACCGTGCTACGCCCAGCGTGTGGGGCGAGTGCTCCACCCAGCCAGCCCACAGCTGTTCAACACCTCATCCATCAGTCCATACAGGTGTAGTCAGGCTCCCTTGTCCTGGAGGTGGTGTAGTTAGTGGGTCACCACTCCGCCTTTCCTACGCTGCTCTGTGCTGTTCCCATCAGGGTCCTTGGACAACACTCCTAACGCTACACTTATTTACATTTGTAAACATGATTAAACTTGTAAGTCGCTCTGGATCTGAACGACTGCCAGTTGCGTAAAATGTAAAACCGTTCGGATGCCTGTATTTGGACTTTGCGGCTTGCTGTTATCATTGTATTATGTGTAGATTCTTTTCATATGCCAGGGACATTTAGGGTTATTCCTTATTGAGAGTGTATTAGGCGACTACGTGGTTTTAACCTGGAGCTGCTGTGTGTGCAGTCTCGCCCAGCAGCGTCTGCCCCCCCGGCCGTCCTGCCTCACATCTCCGCGGCGCGGATGCAGTCACCCGTCATCAGCCCTCCTGTCACTCACCCTGCGGAGCTGGTGCACGGGTACGGACCCACACACTCTCTCAGCTGGGGTCGTTGTTTCAAATGGCCTTTGTATCCGTGACGGTGTTGCTGCTTGCGTTGCCAGGCGACCAGGCCTTACTATGCACCCTCCACCTGCAACCATCAGTATCCAGCGTCCTCCTGCTCCCAGAGACACGGCCACGCGCATCACGCTGCCCTCGCACCCAGCTATGGGGGCCCAGAAGGGCCAGTCTGCTCACGCCATGACCCAGGTCTGTGTGCTTTAACACCGACCGCAAACGCTCCCATTTGTTACATCAACACACCGTGGGGTGCGAGATGATCTAGATGTTTCGCAGACATTTGCAAAGATCGACGTTTTCTAGACGTTTAAAATGTTTTTAATGGAGACTCAGGAAAGGGGCATGAGTGTGTTTTCTTCTCTCGTTGTTCCAGAAGCCTATTTTTAGCTCTGTGACTCCTGTTGCTGCAGCAACCGTTGCCCCCATTCTAGCCACCAACACCGTTCCGTCAACCACCACGACAGGCAGGTTCCCCGCGTCCTCAACATGAGCGAACACTGTCGCCCGCTTCTGCATATTCTGATGTGAACTGATTTTCCATGATTTCCGTCATACAACAGGCTCTGCACCCCACACGCAGATGAACAGCAGTTCTATCGTCACCATGACATCCCACTCCTCACATGCCCCAAGTGTGACCAGCTCGGCAATTCCTGTTGGTAAGCACCCTGCACTTCTGTGACAAACCATCAGGGCAGCAATCAGCTGCTGATTGGACAGAGCGTCATATCAGCAGAGCAGGAACCAGTTTGTTTCTCAAGATCTTTTCTTTGCTTAACAAAAACAGTTGAACTCAAACAGAGAGCAGATAATGTCCAGACGCTGTAGGGCTTCTCTGCTGACTGTGGACGCGTCTGTGCTGTTTTGGCTCACGCCGCGCTGGTGTGTTCTGTGTGCAGCTAAGGTGGTCCCCCAGCCCATTACCCACACTTCTCCACGCATCCAGCCCGAGTACCCCGGGGACAGGACCAGCCTCATCCCCATCTCTGGCCACCGCTCCTCCCCAAACCCCGTCACCATGGAGACCCGCAGTGACAACAGGTGACCTGGGATCTTCAGCGTCAGCACGTGGTTCAGACGTTTGTCTAGCCCGCTCACATATGGCCACTACGCCTCCTCAAAGCTCACGGTCTGGGGGCGGCAGGTCTGCTGGGAGCTTTGTCCTTTTGAGTCATTTGGAGTGCTTGATTTATAAGTTGTGCAGTGAGTTTGCTTTAAAAGTGAGGCTATATGTTGTGCCTGACTGTAACCTGAAATTAGTAAAGTTACTGTTTTTTATTTTCATAGCAACTAATAATAAATCAATACCTAATTCCATTTCTTCACTCACCTTTGAATATTTGTCTTCTGTCATGCTGTTCTGAATGCTCACTGTGATTGGTTCTCACTTATGTCTCACTGAATTGTGGGTAATAGTCTGCCTCTGAGCCTGCATCGTTGCAGTCCTCACCCAATGCTGAGGTAAGGGCCCGTAGAACCCGGATCGAGGTATCGTTGGTCCGGGACACCTCAGGACTCATGAGGACACCTCAGTGAGGAACTGCCTCCCAGATCTGCCTTCTCCCCGGGACATGAACCCTTCTCTGTTGCTCTCCATCTGTGTATACAGGCAGTCGGTGCCGGTCCAGTTCCAGTACTTCTTACCCACGTACCCGTCGTCCGCCTACCCACTCACCCACACCTACACGCCCATCACCAGCTCCGTGTCCACCATCCGGCCCTACCCAGGTAGGCGTGGCCACTGACGTCATGGTCACATGACCATCCACCATAAAGGGAGTGTTTCATGCTCTTATTCTATGCAGTCTGATTGTTGCTTCCTCTTTTCCTATTGGCCCTCCCTCCCTTTCCCAGTCACTGCCCAGACTCCCAGCTCGGCTCTCCCAGCTCAGGCTGGAGTGGGCGTGGCCACCACTGTACATCTGAACCCCATGCAGCTGATGACTGTAGATCGCATCGGCCTGCAGTCTGCTCAGATCAGCACCCAGAATATCCAACCAGCTTCCATGGCTGCCCAGAGCATTCAACCTGCACCAATCGGAGTGCAGGGACTGCACGCCACTGCACCAATCAGCACGCAGGGCATCCAGCAGGCCCCGGTGTCTGCCCAGCAACCACAGCCAGAGACCAAACCATCAGGTAAAGCTGAATGAACAAAGCTCACCTGCCGTTCCAGACCCGACGGTCTGTTAAAACAGCTCCATGTTGTTGACAGCAGGCGTGGTTCTGGCAGAGAGCACGGCGTTTGTGACCAACCCCGTGGGCAGTACGTTCAGCGCTACGCAGGCCGGCACCACCGTCGTGCAGACACACCCCCAGGGGGCGGGAACAGGGGGCCCCACCCTAGTCTCCTCCCCCAGACCCAGCATTCTGCGTAAAAAGCCCGTGGGCGAGGGGTGAGTATGTCTTACGTCTCCAGGCTGGACTCACATCCGAGACCCTGAGGATCTTTATCCATCAAGACCTTGCAGGGTAAGACCTTGCAGGGTAAGACCTTGCGGGGTAAGACCTGCGGGGTAAGACCTTGCAGGGTAAGACCTTGCAGGGTAAGACCTTGCGGGGTAAGACCTTGCGGGGTAAGACCTTGCGGGGTAAGACCTTGCGGGGTAAGACCTTGCAGGGTAAGACCTTGCAGGGTAAGACCTTGCAGGGGTAAGACCTTGCGGGGTAAGACCTTGCGGGGTAAGACCTTGCGGGGTAAGACCTTGCAGGGGTAAGACCTTGCAGGGGTAAAGACCTTGCAGGGGTAAGACCTTGCGGGGTAAGACCTTGCAGGGGTAAGACCTTGCAGGGGTAAGACCTTGCAGGGGTAAGACCTTGCAGGGGTAAGACCTTGCAGGGGTAAGACCTTGCAGGGTAAGACCTGCCACACCTCCCATCTCTGCAATACTCCCCGGACTGATGGCTGGTCCCAGTTGTCATCTGCATACGTGTGTTGCTCAAGCCTGTGATGCTTTTGTACGTTATAAATATGATTCACTTTTGTTTTTCCTGGCTTAGAGTCAAGCCCAAATCTGATGTCCATGTTGCCATGACGCCTCCTGTGATGGCAGCCGTGGAAGCCCTGCCCACTCACGGTGGAGAGCAGCAGCAGCCCCTCCCAACTCCTGGCAAGCACCAATCACAGGCCATTCCCACTCTGCTGGCCCAGCCTCTCCCCACTCCTCCTTCCCAACCCGCTGCGGTCCTGTCCACCCTCCCTGCGGCCGTCACGCCCCCTGTGCCCGCCTCCATGGCGAATACCGTCGCCTCCCCCACGCAGCCGGCGGCTAGCAGCACAGCGGCACACACCTCTGCCCTGCTGGACGTCAAGGTCAAGCAGGAGGCGGAGTCTATGGACCCCTCACAGCCAGGTTGGTAATTACACCTTTTTGTTCGTTTGCCGTCACGCCGCCATTCTCAGCTCTGAGCTCTGGTGAACAACTTCTCTGCACAGTAATTTACAGTCCTTGATAATCACAAGATCTTTTACATCACTAGAAATGATCTAATAACTAGCACACAAAAGCAGTAAATAGAAAGATGCTGTTGTGCAGTGTTTGTTATTAGGGTAAAATAATGCTGGTACTAGCGTGCTGGTACTAGCGTGCTGGTACTAGCGTGATGGTACTAGCGTAAGCGTGATGAAACCAGTGCCGTTCCTGTGGTCGGTAACCCCGTGCGTCTCGTGCGTCAGCAGTGCTGGTCCCCTCCTTGGCCGCTCCTGCCCCTGGTCTGTCCTCTGGGGCGCTGGGCCCTGCTGTAACTGCCCAGGCCGGGGACCTCCTGCCTGGGGCGTCTCCACGCAAAAAGCCCCGCAAACAGCAGCACATCATCTCCACGGAGGAGAGCGAGATGATGGAGACCAACAGCACGGACGAAGAGAGGACCAGCAGCCGGCTAGCTGGCGGGAAGAGCGATCGACACGAGTCTCCTCCCAGGGAGTATGTGGGTGAGTGTGTGGATGAGTGTGTGTGTGGGTAGGTAGGTGTGTGCGTACCCAACCACGCTTGTGTGTTTTACATCTGCCCAAATGGCCAGAGCAAGAAAAGTCCGCTCATAGCTGTCTTGGGCTGGATGTGAAGTCTTTGGGTGGTTACCTGATGCTAGCAGCTTCTCTTTCAGGTCTCCTCAGTGTCAGACTTTGTTAGGTCGTGTTCATCTAATTCAGGTGTTTGGTCCTCTGAGCTTCACAGTGGTGCTGTGAGTGAAGGTGTTGCAGGTTTCAGCTGAGTGTGTGTGTGTCCCATGTTCCCCAGATGAGGAGGGGGTTCGCTACCTGCCCGTACGCCCCCGACCCCCCGTCACACTCCTGCGGCACTACCGCAACCCCTGGAAGGCTGCCTACCACCACTTCCAGAGGTACAGCAACATCCGGGTCAAAGGTCAGTGCTACAGCTGCTAATTTCTGGGAATAGTTTTGCAGGCCCCGTTGATACAAACGTTATCGGCTGCTCCCGTTTGGTAAAGCCCTGCTGAAAAGGCTTTTCGTCACCGCTTCGTCCCTCGTGAGGTCACCTTGCGTGGCTTCCTGCTCTTGGGCTCATAATTTTCCGTTCTGTCCTCCAGAAGAGAAGAAGAGTTCCCTCCAGGACGTGGCCAGTCAGAGGGGCGTGGCCTGCCGGGCCCAGGGCTGGAAGGTACATCTGTGTGCCGCCCAGCTCATGCAGTTGGTGAGTGGCCCGTCAAATCCTGCACAGAGCCGAGCCGGTCCACGGGTCTCGCTCGCAAGAACCAGAACCGAGGCCGAAGGGCTTTAGGAAGGCGTCACGGTAACGTGGTGTTTCCTGCTCCGTCTGTAGACCCGTCTGGAACATGACGTGTACAGCCGCCTCACCACCCTGCAGGAGGGACTCATCCCGAAGAAGAGGGCAGGAGCTGACGACGACCTGCACCGCATCAACGAGCTGATCCAGGTAGAGCACAGTGCTCCCCTCGGGCTCCTCAGCTGTGCGGAGCGCCCTCCTCCATATCGCACGTTTTCCTGCTTCTCTGCTTTGGAAATATTAGACCGTTAGATGGGAAGCGTAAAGTTTTGTTAAAATATCTGATTTTTGTGACATTTTTGACTCGGTTATTGTAATTTAACCAGCAGCTGGAGTTAACGCGTGTGTATACGTGTGTGTGTGTGCGTCTTCTCCAGGGTAACATGCAGCGATGTAAGCTGGTGATGGATCAGGTGACGGAGGCGAGAGACGCCATGATGAAGGTTCTGGATCATAAAGACAGAGTCCTCAAGTTGCTTAATAAAAACGGAACTGCCAAGAAGAGCTCCAAGCTAAAACGCAAGGAGTGCCCCTAGATGCCCAAGGAGTGCCCCTAGATGCCCAAGGAGTGCCCCTAGATGCCCAAGGAGTGCCCCTAGATGTCCCCTCCCTCCCTCCCTCTCTGTCTGTGTGTCTCATATGTGGTGCATGCACACAGAAAGGTCCGACAGCAGGGTTTGGTGCAGTATTGGGATCAGTGGGTATTCGGGTTGCTGTGCACAATCACCATCATTTATGTTTCTGAGGAACCTTCAGCCTCTGCTGTGAGCGCAGAGGGAGTTTTGGCTTTGGAGCTGCTGCTTTTGGGGGGGGGGTAGCATTAAATACCCCATTTACCCCAGTGGTTCATGGGGTTGTGCCAGTTGCCTCCTAAGAATTTTTTTTAAAACTCACATTTTTATAAGTGTTTAGTTACTTTCCGTTTTCGTTTGGTAGTTGTAGTGGAGTAGTGTTTGCCATAGAGGTCTTTCACAAACGTACCCTCTGCGCTCCATGGAGGTGTCCTTGTTCGTGTTGTCCCAGTGTGGACGTGGTCATGCGAGTGCCCAGACAAGCACAACACAGTTGATCAGCTCCTGTCTTCAGTGCCTTCAACCATGAGTCCAGTTGTGGGATCTCTGCATGTTTGGACCGAGGAGGCAGAATTTTAAGGTCCATTTTGAAAATATCGGACACACGTTTTCTAAGTCTTCACCTCTTTGTGTCCCCTCAGCACACATCCACCCCGTACAAGGTCTTGTGACTCGCTAAATGGACATTAAGCAGATGCGGTGAAGAAACAAGCATTTAAAGAGCTGTGATAGTGGTATATAAAGATATCGATATGTACTTGAAACAGTGTAATTGTGTAATAAAGTGTGAATAGTTCTGTTCCAACCTCAGAATACGATTCTTGTGGAAATGGCTTGCCGACTGTACGGTTTCTTCTTCCTGTCTCCTGCGAGACCTTGTTGGTGTCCTGTGTAAGTGGTTCTTTGCAGGCTGTAAGTGAATGTTGTACCTGGTGTTGAGGAATGTTTTGGACTCTTTTGTACATTTGTTTTTCTTCTGGTTCTCTGTATACTATGTAAACTATTGCAGTAAACAAAATCTATGTGCGATCGTTAGGTATGCAGTGTTTTTTTTTGTATATATTGGGGGATTGTGGAGAACGCAGCATGTTTATTTTTGATGACCTTGTGGTACTTTGTAGTGCTAAGCTCCATCTCCAGAGTGCTACTTTGTCATCTTCTATAGCGCATGGCAGTTTGTTGGTCAGCATTGATCTCTTAACATTAACATCATTTGCGATGCTCCCATGTAGTGTGCCCCTAGAGGCCAAAGCTGGAAATGCGGTGGCGTTTGCACTACCTGCTCTACTTCACGAGTCGACACACAAGCACAGGAAAAGGTGTGAAAATATGTCTTACCGGTAGTTCTGCTCAGATATGAAAGTAAGTTGTAGTGTTTGGGGTTTTTACTTTACGTTCATAAAAACATTTAAGCAGTGAAAATAAGCCACAGCTTTGACATAAAATGAGGAAGAAATTGCTTGGTGGGACAGTTATTTTCAAACAACAGTAGCAACCCTGAAATCTGCTCATAGTCCAGGAACTTCCATTATCAGTGGTGTAGAGAGGGAGTAGTGTAGCAGAGTGAAGGTGTTTTCCAGTTGGCTGGGAAGGGTGTTGCCCACAGACCCCAGGTGCAGGGTGGGAAACGGAATGGGTGAAAGGTCTAGGGTGGTGGTGGGGCCTTGACGTGTGTGTGTGTGTGTGTGTGATCCACAGCCCGTGCTGGTGAGCGAGTGAGCAAACGTACTCCCAGGACATCCACCCTTCCTTCCCTATGTTACTTCACATCTAATGATATTTCATTTTGAATCTGGTTGGTGTGCTAGGACGTCGGAGACGTGTAGAGCTGAAGTTGTGCCAGTTCCTTCATCTGTGTGATTTCTGCTACATTAATGTTTTCCGCCTGTGTGTATATTTAGATATCGTGTACAGTGTTTATCCTATATGCTTTCCTAGCAGGTTTTCCACATCTGTGTTGCTTGTTTATTCCAGCATAAGACTCAATTTACTTTCGTTTCTGATAAAAGGTCTTTATCAGTCGGTATGATTTCCCGGAATGACTCCACTCCCCAGTGTTCCACACACACACACACACACACACACACATCAGCTCTTTACAGCCTAATTAGCCACCTGCCCCAGTACACTGAACCCAGTCCAGTGTGTGTGAACAGCCATCACAGTACAAAGGTTGAACTTTTTATTTCCTATCATGTCTTCTGTGCCAAAATCGGTTTCCTGTATATTAAAAAAATAAAGGTACCAGCCTCTTCATTATTAACACCAGCCCTGCACCTGTACTTGCTGGCCAGCAGTACTGGCCAGTACCAGGTACACCTGCACCACTAACTGGGAGGTGAAATGTTCTTAGCATAGCATTAACACTGCCATGATAGTGGCATGGTTACAGGTGCCATGGTTATAAGTGTCACGGTTTGAGTTAGCGCAAGTTCAGCAGGGCTGTTGGGGGTTTGGGGGGGTTTACACGTTGGTCCGCCACCACCCGGCGGAAGACCTGCCCCAGCCGCCCCGGGGCTACAGGATGTCTCGCACGAACCTGGAGAAGTTATGGTGTAGACAGCTCGTCACTTTGTGCTGTGGTCTGTGGTGACATGGAGAGGAGGGCCCTTTACCATCCTTATGACAGTACAGGGAGGCTGTGTACCTGGAGCGCAAAGTCAAAGTGTCATAAACGGCTGGCGTGGCGAGGGAAACACCCAAACGCCCGACATTCCATACTAGCAGGAACTGGACAGAAGGGTCAGCAGAGACAGGACCAACCCTCACACGTCCTCGCGCTGTGTCTCCCCGCAAAACCTGAGAACAGGTAAAGACAAACCACAGCATTTTCATCTTAGGTTAAGCAAGATATTAGGAGCTTAGCATGGGCTACAGTGGTGATTTGAGCTCCCATGTTACTGTTATTTCAACTAATAATGCTGATCTTTGAGCACTAGAATGAGTGGCTGCTGTGTTTGACTGCAGTGATGTTTGTGTCAGTGGAGAGTACGATTGTGTAAACTTCGAAAGTGCACAACGATCATAACGTATGCGTAACAGGCCTGTAATAACCTCCTCATGCCCTGGTGAAGGTGTCATGGTGCCTTTTACCTGGTGTACAGCATATCAGGCTCCTGAAGTCTACGTATTCTGAGGCTTGAAAGTGTTTCATTCTCATTGCTCACAGTCTGGTGCTGGGAAGAATACAGCCATGGTGGTGTTAAGAAAGGTAAGTTGTTCTTTTAAAATAAAGTATTTTTATATATATAAGCTTGATTTACATTGCTCCTTTATACTGTGTTGTAATAAAAATAAATATTATCAAAGGGGTATAAAGAATTCCATGTTGCCCTCATGTTGCCCTGCTGGTTAAAAGGACTTGTTTGCTGACTGCGGTGTGTGTGGATTGTGACAGGGAGATTATGTCTGGGTAGACTCCAGCATCGGCGTGCCCATCGGGGCTGAGGTCCGACTCACAGACACTGGGCAGCTCCAGCTCCTTGACGACGAGGGGAAGGTACCAGGTCTCGATAGACCCTCGCTGATCCGTTATGTCTGACCAATGGCGTGTGCCAAAGCTGATCGTTGACGTAATTCTCAGGAGCACAAGATCAAGGCGAAGGAAAGCTCTCTGAAGCCCATGCATCCCACGTCAGTTAATGGCGTGGACGACATGATTCGACTGGGGGACCTGAATGAGGCCGGCCTGCTCAGAAACCTTCTGGTCCGCCACAGAGAGGGAATCATCTATGTGAGTCAAGACTCAGTAAAGCCATTCACGTCCATGAGCTGGTTTCTCTGTAAAACGAACAATCATTGCTTTAAAATGATTCCAGTATTCAGCTGACTGAATTTAAAAGTTCATCGGAGCTTCGCCAGTTGCCTGCTTGTCTCAGACTTTGCCCTCTGGTTAATGGCAGGATTGTTTGTCTCCATAGGAACGAATAGGCCTCTGTTTAATGAGAGAATCAGACACCAGAGTATCTGCAGCACATCTGTGCGTGTGGCCACTAGTCCTATTTCCTTCTATAAAGTTTGATTGTTTCAGCACAAACAAGGCAGGGCCTGAATAGGTCTCCTCTCTGGAGTGCTCTCTCTTCTACTCACCCAACACTCACCATACAAGACAGACTTGCATTCACGGTCAAAGCAGTTTAGACCGCAGCATGTTAAATATGCATATTGGCTGAATAACAGTAGAAAAGCATTTTAGTCTTTTATTGTAATACAAGAACCTTGTGATTAATAGACCTGCGATATTAAAATTGCACTTCTTGTAACCCAAAATAATATAATATATAGAGTTTTTGCTGTCATTTATCAATGTTCTCTTCTTCCTTCTCTCTTTCTTTTTCCTCTTCTCTCACCCTCCCTTTCTCTCTCTCTCTCTCTCTCTGTCTTTCTGTCTCTCTCTGTGTCTCTCTCTATCTCCCTCTCTATCTGTCTCTCTCTGTCTTTCTGTCTCCTATCTCTCTCTGTCTGTCTCTCTCTCTCTCTCTCTCTCACACACACACACAGACATACACAGGGTCTATTCTGGTGGCAGTGAACCCATACCAGCTGCTGCCGCTCTACACTCTGGAGCACGTGCAGCAGTACACCGACCGCCGTCTGGGTGAGCTGGCGCCACACGTGTTCGCCATCGCAGACGGCTGCTTCTTCAACATGCGCCGCAACCAGAAGGACCAGTGCTGCATCATCAGGTCAGTCCGCTGCAGGCCAATTCCCATGCTTGGAGCTCAGGAGCCGGCCAATCCCCATGCTTGGAGCTCAGGAGCTGGCCAATCCCCATGCTTGGAGCTCATGGACCCCAGAGACCCAAAGGGGCACTGGAGGGTCAGGGGCCTGGTTTGTCCAGGTTTTGCTAACCCTGCGTTATGTGGAATGTATGCATATTAGTGGGGAGTCTGGTGCAGGGAAGACAGAGAGCACCAAACTGATGCTCCAGTTCCTGGCTGCGGTGAGTGGACAACACTCCTGGATCGAGCAGCAGATTCTAGAGGCAAACCCCATATTGGAAGGTAGTTCCGTCAACACCACTTTGGCAAAATGAGACATTCCCCAAATTGAAAAGCATTTCACGCTTTGCTAAGTGTCCGTCATGGACGTAGCATATGAAGGAATGCGACGTGTAAAATAGAATAGACGTGTAAAACTAATTTCTCGTGATCGTCTGTGTCCAAAGCCTTTGGCAATGCAAAAACCATACGCAACGATAACTCCAGTCGCTTTGGGAAGTACATCGACATCCACTTCTCCAAGGCAGGAACTATAGAAGGAGCCCGCATTGAGCAGTACCTCCTAGAGAAATCTCGCGTCTGTCGACAGGTAGAGCCCAAAACTTTAACTTGTAATGAAGTCTGAGTGAGAGGAGGCGTAATATGATGGCAGAAAACGAATCAATTATTCAATTTTACAAATGTATCCAGGCTAAAGAAGAGAGAAACTACCACATCTTCTACTACATGTTGTTGGGAATGGCAGCTGAACAGAAGAAAATCCTGTCTCTGGGCAGTGCTGCTGAGTACACCTACCTGACCATGGTAATGAGCAGCGGCCATTTTTGTTCTAAAACATGACTATCATCTGCTTTCGTGAACAGCTGCTGGTGGCTCATGAAACCAATGTGAAGTTGTGATGTTAAACCAGGGTAACTGCACTTCCTGTGAGGGCCGGGACGATATAAAGGAATATGCCCACTTCCGCTCAGCCATGAAGATCCTGACGTTCACTGAGAACGACTCTTGGGAGATCCACAAGCTTCTGGCCGCCATTCTTCACCTCGGCAATGTGGACTTTGAAGGTGATGAGGCTTTAATGCTGGCGGTTTAAGATCAGAGGGCCCTGGTCATGGATAAGCCAAAACACATCTTACTACTTAATACAAGCATTGATACTCAGATTCTCTTTTGTACTTCTTCTTCCCAAGCTACCATTTCAAATAATCTGGAGGGCTGTGATATTTGCACCTCTACTCATTTCAATATGGCCGCCAAATTGTTGCAGGTAATTCACTAACAGTCGTTAATTATAATGAAAACAGCTCTTTTTAACCTTGATGAAACAGACAAGCTTCAGCTGTCTCTCTGCAGGTGGAGCCACGGACTCTTGATGTCAGTTTAACACAGAGGTCATTCATGACGAACCGAGAAAGTGTGTCGAAACCTCTGAGCTCAGTGCAAGCAGTTGATGGCAGGGATGCGTTTGTGAAGGTAACTGCAGCCTGTATGATCAGCCCTAAATAAGAGATCACAGCATCAATCTCCTCTCTTTTTTTTATTATTAGCTTAAGCCGTGATGTTTCGGTATCGGGGTGACGTTCTTTACAGGCCATATACGGGAGGCTGTTTCTGTGGATCGTGGGGAAAATAAACACAGCCATTTACAAGCCAGTGTCTGAGGACTCCTCCCACACACGCCACTCCATCGGCTTGCTGGACATCTTCGGCTTCGAGAACTTCAAGCACAACAGGTATTTGAGGAGAAAACTAAGAGGAGGTGTCAGTTATGGGCTTCATCCCGTTTTTGACGGGGGAGGGCGGTTTTTGAGACGTTTTTTCCTTCACGTGCCTCTTCTCTTTAGTTTTGAGCAGCTCTGCATCAACTTTGCTAACGAGCAGCTGCAGCAGTTTTTCGTGAAGCACGTGTTCAGGCTGGAGCAGGAGGAGTACGCCCGCGAGAACATCGTGTGGACGCGCATCGCCTACAGCGACAACCAGACCACTCTCGATGTGCTCGCCACCAAACCCCTCAACATTCTCTCACTTATCGACGAGGAGAGTCGTTTCCCCAAGGTGCGGATACACCTGAGATGGTGTTCACAGCGCAGGCACTGGGACAAAACCTTCCAACAGTGAATAGCTTAGCTACAATCACACATAGTTGATCATTACACAATAACATTAAACAGAAGCCGCTTTATCATTTCGTTGGGTATAGAACAGCTATTTACACAATGCTGTACTGACGTGGTTAAAAGTGAGATGCCTGGATAATGTACGTTCCCGTTTTTAATGTCAGGGTACGGATATCACGCTGCTAAATAAAATGGACAAGGTTCATGGGAAGAGCAAAATCTACATCCCTCCTAAGAACAACCATGACACACAGTTTGGGATCCAGCATTTCGCCGGGCCTGTTTATTATGACTCTAAAGGTATGAGGGAGTTTTCCTGCCGTCCGAGGGCAAAATAACTGCAAAATAACAACCAACCTTGAGCTTGGACTGTATTTTGTGCCATTCTTAGGTTTTCTGGAAAAGAACAGAGACGCCCTGAGCTCTGACCTCATCCAATTGGTGGAAACCTCAACCAATAAGCTCTTCAAACTGATCTTCCACAGTGACATCTCCACCAGTGAGGTGAAGAGCAGTGTCAACCCCAAAATGCTCATTACTCCCGGAAACTCATTGCGGGTAAGAATCAGGCGAGATTTTTGCTTTCCTTTGAGAAAGGCCCTGTGTAGTGAGTTGTATGAATATGTCAGTATTTCAGGGTTGGATAGTTTTAACTAAGGGCTCCTGTGGTAGGAAGATGCTGATCCACCATGTGGAACCAGTTGCTCCTCTACCTGTTTGCAGAACACTGTGCCTCCGTGGATAAGATGGCCAACCCCTACTGTATTTCAAAACGAGCAAGATGAAAATGTTCACCAATACACTCTCTGCTCCTCCCTATTCCTCTCAGCAAGTAGCAGACTCGAAGAAGCAAGTTCCAACTTTGTGTGGGCAGTTTCGCCAGTCTCTGGACTCTCTGATGAAAACCTTGGCGGCATGCCAACCTTACTTCATCCGTTGCATCAAACCTAATGACTTCAAGAAGCCAATGGTAATTTCAAAATCATCCAGCCGACCTCCTGCTGTGCTTTGGTATCTGAAATGATAAATATGTATCTCTGTGGTGCAGCTTTTTGACAGGGATCTGTGCATGCGCCAACTGCGCTACTCTGGAATGTTGGAGACTATCCGTATCCGGAAGGCCGGCTACCCGATCCGGCACACTTTCCAGGAGTTCCTGGACCGGTATCGCGTGCTGCTCGATTCCACTACATGTGACCCAAGAAATGTAAGGGGCACAACAGAGCCCTTAAAAGGATATGCTGGAGAATTATTTATGGATATGTATGGATGGGTTTTATTTATTTATATTTGTTTTCTTTTGCTAGGAGAATGCTAAAGCATGCAGCGAAAGCATTTGTCGGAATGTGTTGACTGCTGAGGATGACTGGAAGGTTGGCAAAACCAAGGTGTTTTTGAAGGTGAGCTTACTTAGCAACGGCTGTATACGTCAGTTCTTAGCGCATTTTATAACTTATTGTTCAAGCCATTGATCCTTGTTGTAGGATTTCCATGACACCATGTTGGAGCTGAAGAGAGACAAAGCTTTGAATGAGAAAGCACTACTCATTCAGAAAGTCCTCAGGGGATACAAGTACAGGTAAATGACACACAAGGCTGTCACAAAATAATAGTTTTTCCCTGGGCCTGAAGTTATCTTACTGCTGCTCTTGTGTTTACAGGAAGCAGTTTGTGAAACAAAGATCTGCAGCTGTGGTGGTGCAGAAGTTCTGGCGTGGACACAAAGGCAGAAAACTCTACCGAGTGGTGAGTTATCAGAAACCCGCACCATGTGGACCAAAGTCTTTCCCAGACAATTGTAAACGTGATGCCTAGTCCGCGAGAGCGTGTGAATCTGGACATGGCGTTCCTCGCTGTTTGTCATCGTCATCCTTTGCGTGCAGGTCCAGCTGGGTTTCACGCGTCTGCAGGCCACAGTGCGCTCGCGTCAGCTGACCCGCGTTTACGAGCTGGAGCGCAAGGCCGCCCTCCTTCTTCAGGCTCAGATCCACGGCTATCTGGCCCGCAAGGAGTGGAAGAGGAGAAGAGCCGCAGCCGTCCTCCTGCAGGCTCACGTCCGAGGAATGCACGCCCGCTCGGCCGTCAAGAAGATGAAAAGAGACGTGAGCTCCTGACTATGACCTTCACATTCTGCTCAAAGTTTTATATTTATCTCCTCGGCAACGAGTACATGAATTGTTTTGAGTAGCAACAAAAACATCCCGCTTCAGCCGTGGTCACAACGTTCGCATCCTCAGGCTGCTGTTTTACATTGTGCTGCAGTTTCGTTGTTTTTTGCTCGTCGCCGTAGCTCGCTGTGTCCCGGTCCCGTGGGGACGCTGTGTGTTGGGCTCAGCTTTAGTGACGGTGTTTCTCCAGGCGTTCCTGTCGCTGAATGAGCGCAGGGCAGAGGAACTGGCCGCTCTGGAACGGCAGAGGAAGCTGGAGGAGGTGCTGCGTCTCAAGAGAGAACAGGAGGCTGCAGAACAGTCGGAGGCCGTTACAGATCAGGAAATGGTGGACACCATCTTTGGCTTCCTGCCCAGTCTGGTGGGGGGGCAGGAAGGTCAAGCACCAAAGGGCTTTGAGGTCAGGAAGCAATTTTTTTGTTTAGATTAAGTTTATCTGTGATGCATCTTATTGAAATGTTTCTTGAAATCTCACCCATTTCATCGATGCTCTTGGATTGACAATTTTATGGATTAAGTATTATTTTAGGACAAACTTGCTTAAATGTTGTTTCTTCTCAGGATCTGGAGGGGAGGAGAACTGTGCTAGAGGAAGTCGACCTGGATGATGCTCCTATGAATGAAGAACTTCCCGAGGAAGACTATGATGATCTGGATGAATACTCCTTCTCCAAGTTTGCGTCTATGTACTTCCAGGGTGCTGCTACACCCACACACATTCGCCAGAGACTGCGACAGCCGCTGCTGTACCACGAAGACGAGAACGATGTGGTGGTAATTCAGGCCGTGTGCTTTACTTCCCTGTCAGGAGTCCAGCAGCGCCACTGGGCAGCGATACTGAACTGAGCGGCTGCATTTCTTTCCAGGCTTCTCTGACTGTGTGGTGGATCATTCTGAGGTTCATGGGAGATCTCCCCGAGCCTAAGGCTCAGCAGGTCAGGATGAGAGGGTCCACTTTGTCTGACCGCTCCTTGCAGCAGGACGTGGCCTCCAGGCAGGACAGACGGCTGAGTCATATGGTGGGACTAGACCAGGTGAGGCTGAGTCATATGGTGGGGCTAGACCAGGTGAGGCTGGGCATATGGTGGGGCTAGACCAGGTGAGGCTGGGCATATGGTGGGGCTAGACCAGGTGAGGCTGGTCATATGGTGGGGCTAGACTAGGTGAGGCAGGGCATATGGTGGGGCTAGACCAGGTGAGGCTGGGCATATGGTGGGGCTAGACCAGGTGAGGCTGAGTCATATGTTGGGGCTAGACCAGGTGAGGCTGAGTCATATGGTGGGGCTAGACCAGGTGAGGCAGGGCATATGGTGGGGCTAGACCAGGTGAGGCTGAGTCATATGTTGGGGCTAGACCAGGTGAGGCTGAGTCATATGTTGGGGCTAGACCAGGTGAGGCTGGTCATATGGTGGGGCTAGACCAGACCAGGTGAGGCAGGGTGAGGCATATATGGTGGGGCTAGACCAGGTGAGGCTGGTCATATGGTGGGGCTAGACCAGGTGAGGCAGGGCATATGGTGGGGCTAGACTAGGTGAGGCTGGGCATATGGTGGGGCATATGGTGGGGGTGAGGCAGGTCATGACCAGGTGAGGGGCTGGTCATATGGTCATATGGGGGGCTAGACCAGGTGAGGCAGGGCATATGGTGGGGCTAGACCAGGTGAGGCTGAGGTTGGGGCTAGACCAGGTAGCGCTGGTCATATGTTGGGGCTAGACCAGGTGAGGCTGGTCATATGGTGGGGCTAGACCAGGTGAGGCAGGGCATATGGTGGGGCTAGACCAGGTGAGGCTGGTCATATGGTGGGGCTAGACCAGGTGAGGCTGGGCATATGGTGGGGCTAGACCAGGTGAGGCTGAGGCATATGGTGGGGCTAGACCAGGTGAGGCAGGTCATATGTTGGGGGGCTAGACCAGGTGAGGCAGGTCATATGGTGGGGCTAGACCAGGTGAGGCAGGGCATATGGTGGGGCTAGACCAGGTGAGGCTGGTCATATGGTGGGGCTAGACCAGGTGAGGCAGGGCATATGGTGGGGCTAGACCAGGTGAGGCTGGTCATATGGTGGGGCTAGACCAGGTGAGGCAGGGCATATGGTGGGGCTAGACCAGGTGAGGCAGGGCATATGGTGGGGCTAGACCAGGTGAGGCTGGTCAGTCATATGGTGGGGCTAGACCAGGTGAGGCTGAGTCATATGGTGGGGCTAGACCAGGTGAGGCTGGTCATATGGTGGGGCTAGACCAGGTGAGGCTGGTCATATGGTGGGGCTAGACCAGGTGAGGCTAGGGGTGAGGCTGGGGGGGGCTAGACCAGGTGAGGCTGGTCATATGGTGGGGCTAGACCAGGTGAGGCTGGTCATATGGTGGGGCTAGACCAGGTGAGGCAGGGGGGCATATGGGCTGGTCATGGGGGGCTAGACCAGGTGAGGCTGGGCATATGGTGGGGCTAGACCAGGTGAGGCTGGGCATATGGTGGGGCTAGACCAGGTGAGGCTGGGCATATGGTGGGGGATAGAGCAGGTGAGGCTGGGCGTATTGTGGGGATAGACCAGGTGCGGGTGGGGATATGGTGCGGCTAGACCAGGTGAGGACCAGGTGGGGTCATATGGTGGGGCTAGACCAGGTGAGGCTGGGCATATGGTGGGGGCTAGACCAGGTGAGGCAGGGCATATGGTGGGGCTAGACCAGGTGAGGCTGGGCATATGGTGGGGCTAGACCAGGTGAGGCTGGGCATATGGTGGGGCTAGACCAGGTGAGGCTGGTCATATGGTGGGGCTAGACCAGGTGAGGCTGGTCCAGGTGAGGCTGGTCATATGGTGGGGCTAGACCAGGTGAGGCTGGTCATATGGTGGGGCTAGACCAGGTGAGGCTGGTCATATGGTGGGGGCTAGACCAGGTGAGGCTGGGCATATGGTGGGGCTAGACCAGGTGAGGCAGGGCATATGGTGGGGCTAGACCAGGTGAGGCAGGGCATATGGTGGGGCTAGACCAGGTGAGGCAGGGCATATGGTGGGGCTAGACCAGGTGAGGCTGAGTCATATGTTGGGGCTAGACCAGGTGAGGCTGAGTCATATGTTGGGGCTAGACCAGGTGAGGCTGAGTCATATGTTGGGGCTAGACCAGGTGAGGCTGGTCATATGGTGGGGCTAGACCAGGTGAGGCAGGGCATATGGTGGGGCTAGACCAGGTGAGGCTGAGTCATATGGTGGGGCTAGACCAGGTGAGGCTGAGTCATATGGTGGGGCTAGACCAGGTGAGGTTGGTCATATGGTGGGGCTAGACCAGGTGACCAGGCGAGTCTCTAAATGTTTTATGTTTTACTTGATCTCTAGATGTTTAATGTACTGGATTGATAGTGGCACAGTTAAAAATATTTTTGTAGAATAGTTATTGTGAGGTCTAGTTTTGTCTGTGGATAAATAATATGCAATGGAAATATTTCTTTTTGCAGAGAGTGTTGAGAAACAAAAGGAGTGATTCAACTGTCCCAGACCAGACTCCTCAAAACAGAAAGTCTTCAACATTTTCAGATCTGCTGTCACGAAACAGGAAGGTATCGACAGCCCAAGAGGAAGTCGTGCTCAACCGGAAAGCTTCAGCCATACCTTCAGAAGGTCCCAAGAACAGGAAGTCTTCTACCTTCACTGATCTACTGAGCCGGAACAGAAAGACCTCCACAATTCCTGAAGAAGGTCCATCAAGCAGACTTACTTCCAGAAAACCATCAACCATTGAAGAAGAGGTAGAATAGAGCCTGTTGATTGAACTCATCTTTAAATCCTTTACCGTTGCCCTTTTACTATTTCTTTATTTTAAAAGAACTAAAAATATTGAAAATCTGGAAATGTAACTATCCAACTTTTTTCTTCTTCTCTGGACAATCTGAAATGCATCACTCATAGTCCATTTAATTTCTACTCTATTTAGCCTGAGGATGGCACTGAGATTTCCAAACCTCCAACTGTGCAAACCATTAGCGAAGAAGATGAGACGTTGATTGGAGAAGGACCCACCCTGGACCGCCCACTCACATCCCTTGAAAAACTGCACATCATTGTGGGATATGCCATTGTCCGACGGGACCTCAGGTGGGTACAGCGACGTGCTAACGCCGGTAGCAAACGATCCAACCTCTGGTTCTCCCCTTACATAGTGAATATTAAGACAGTGTCCTAGGAATTATGCAGCATGGTGAAAGGTCATCTTTCGTCTTTCCCAGGGATGAGATCTACTGTCAGATCTGTAAGCAGCTCCAGGAGAACGGGAATCGTGGCAGCTTCTTCCGAGGCTGGATCCTCTTGTCTCTTTGTCTGGGGATTTTCCCGCCCACCGAACGCTTCATCAAAGTAAGCCTGGCGTGTCCTCCTCTCCGCTGTGGAGACTAAACCGAACTCACCTGCCTGTATGTTATTTTATCAGCTTGGTTACTGAAGTTCATCAAGCCTTTTTTCCCACCAGTACTTGCAAAGCTTCATCCGACTCGGCCCGGTTGGGTATGCACCGTACTGTGCTGAACGACTGCGACGGACAGTAGCCAATGGCGTGCGAGGAGAACCCCCAAGCTGGCTTGAACTACAGGTGTTCACATTCTCATCAAATCCATGACGCTTCACACCTGATGAGCCGCCTGATAAATAGTTGAACATTTTTTTTAATGTTTTCCTTACATACGTCATTTGTGATCATAGGCCACCAAGACCAAGAAAGCCATGGCCATCTCTGTGACTCTTATGGACGGGAAAACCATCAGTCTGCCTGTGGACTCTGCATCTACTTCCAAAGAAATATGCGAAGTGCTTTCACAGAAAGTTAAACTACAGGACAATTTTGGCTTCTCTCTTTATGTGGCTCTGTATGACAAGGTATGTTCTTTCTGGTCCTTAGACTTCCTGCAATATCAAGATATTTTTAAGTTTCTTGACATAATAGCAAGACTTTAGCACATCAAATAGCTTTTGCTTCCGCTCGCCCGTCTCCCCAGGTATGGTCTCTCGGCAACGGACACGAGCACGTGATGGACGCCATCTCGCAGTGCGAGCAGGAAGTGAGGCGTAAGGGTGGGTTGGAGCAGCACGCGCCCTGGCGCCTCTACTTCCGCAAGGAGATCTTCACCCCCTGGCACGACTGTAGCCAGGACAGTGTTAGCACGGACCTCATCTACAGACAGGTCATCCGTGGCCTGAAATACGGGGAGTACAAGTGTGACAAGGTAAGATAGCGCCTTTCGACAGCTTTGGAAAGGGTTCGGGTGTTGTGCGTGGCTGTCTCGGAACGCCTTTAAGGCAGAAGCCTTTAGTTTTTGCCAAACAAATGCAGACCAAGAAGAGTTCCTGCATGTGGGCTATAAGAACTTGCCGCCGTGTGTTGCTGTCCATCAGGAGGAGGATGTTGTCCGGTTGGCAGCAAAGCATTTCTTCGTCCAGTATGGCTCAGATAGCAGTATGGAGAACGTAAAGAGTGTGGTGAAAGACTGCATTAACTCCAAACTACTGGAAGCTAAATCGGAGGTCGCATGGACTGAGATGGTCCACACGGCACATGTGGAGGTGAGGCTGATATTGGCCTGTGCTGGGATGGACGGGGAGGGTGACTCATGTCGGCAGCAGGTTCTTGACCTTCATCCTTTTTGTCCATCGGTCAGGGCCCGTATGTAAACTCAAAGACCAGAGCCAATCAGGTTAAAGCAGAAGTGGTGGAATTTGCTCGTCAGAAGTGGCCCATGTTCTTCTCGAGGTTCTTCGAAGTTGTGAGGGTTTCGGGTACGCAAAGCACTGAAGCAAATATCTGTGCAAGCATATCATGAATAATCTACTGCTTAGGAAGTTTAATTAATGCATTCGGTACAGCTCAACTCAGTGTTTTTATCGTGAAACACTGGCAGGTCCTTCTCTGCCCAAGAACAAGTTCATCATGGCTATCAACTGGACTGGCCTAACTTTCCTGGATGAACGAGAGAGGAAGTTGTTAGAACTCTCCTACCCAATGGTGACTGGGGTAAACACAATGAGGTAACGCTAATCTGAAAACTGAAACTATCAACACCAAGAATGAGGAGATTAATGCTCTCATCAGCTCCTCTGAGCTTTTTCACACAATAACTGACCTGCTGGTTGGCTTTTCTCTTCACTGTAGAGAAGGGAAGTCCTTTGGCCAGTCTGTCTGTCTGCTGACCCTGAAAGGAGACTTCACACTGAATGCAGTGGCGGCTGGAAACATTGTGGACGTGGTAGCGCTGTTCCTGGCGGGCCTAACGGAGCGGTCCCAGTACGCAGTAGCCCTGCAGGAGGTGAACAGACAAGGTCAGTCACCTCACACAGATCCTTTACAATCAGCCACGAATTCTCCACTAATGTGAAGCTAATAGAGGACAACTGATCAAATGACTAAAATTGTCCTTATTTGCTTGTCTTTTTTATGCAACAGAACTGCAAATTTGATTTTGGGGAAGTATGCGATTTGTACAGACGATAACATGAAAATATTCTCGAATTGCTGTCTTTGTCAGATATGCAGTATGTACTGGAAGGCAGCCATTATGTGTAGTTTGAGTGGTTAGCATCGCTAGCATTAATTAGGTTGCCATGGCTCCACACATTTCTCTACTCTCATTGTCAACATAACAGAATTTCCAAGCATTAATATTAGTATTAACATAACAACAATCAAATATAGCATGTACTGTGTTAGTTAGTGTCTTATTGGCATAACAGTTTTTAATGTATAAACTTTATACACATAAGATATATGAGTTTGGAGTCAGAATGAATGGCTCATTAATCATAACTTCATTTTGTAATCTAAGAAATTAGCAACATTATTCATTCTAGTGACAGACTGACCTCTTCTTTCAGATGACCCTACTTTTCTTAGCTTCAAAAAAGGAGAGCTTATTCTCCTCGTAAAAGACGACGACTTTTCTCCCAACCGTGGCTGGGTGAAAGGACAGAATGAGCGAACTGGCCAGAAGGGGGCGGTACCCATGGATGACATCGTGATTTTGCCCACTCTCACCAAACCCACCAATGAGGTCTTGGTAAGCGGTTTTGAATTTATAATAAACATGGACACATGGACCTTGGATTTACACCTTGAGGTCTGGTGTCTTCACGTCTGGTATGATACATGCGCTGTGTGTTACCCTGCTTCCACAGACATTCATATAATGAGCAGATCATGAATTCCTGGCATGACCACACTAATCTGAGCCTGTGATTGGTTTATGTGTTCAGAGTCTGATTAGCTTGTCCCCGGATCAGCGGAAGACCATGGTGAACAACACGCTCAGAGGATCAGCCCCTGAAAGAGTGGCTCCTGCAACACTCAAGGAGTTCTCCATTGAATACTTCAGGTACCTCCAGGAAGTTCTGACCATAACAGCCTCATTCGCCCGTAATGATTGTTCACTATTTTTGCTCATAGTTTTGTAAATCAATATGGAAAGTTGAAATGCAATTATCCAAAAGCAAGAAACGAGGGCTCTTGGTGTTTGTACCATAACTCTTGTTTATTTAAGACAATACTGTTATTTTGGTAGTAACCTCAGGGATAGTCATGTACATGTTATGAGAATTCCTGTTTGTCTCCTCTTCCCAAGACCTCCAACAAAAGACGTAAACAAGCAGGTGATCTCTAAAAACGCAGCACCCGAGAGGCTCTGGCTCCACTCCAGAGAGCCCATCAGGCAGCCCCTGCTGAAGAGGCTGTTGGGTAGTCCAGAGCTCGGCCACCAGGCCTGCCAGGCTTTCACTGATATCCTTTTACCATCATGCCAACAGGTTTTAGACCTGAAACACACCCTGCATTGTATTACTTTATGACAGGCTGCCGTGTGGATATGTCTTTGAGGTAAAAAAGACGATATGAATGCTTTAAGAGTATTAAAATAATACTTTTGAGTAGTGTCTGGAAATCCTTTACTGATCTGCTGCGTACCCATCCTGAAGTACATGAGCGACTACCCCACCAGGCAGATTCAGAACCCCGTGGAACTCACCGACCAGATCTTTGGCCCTGCCACTCAGAACGAGGCACTGCGCGATGAGGTCTACAGCCAGATCATGAAGCAATTGACAAGCAATACCAACCGGTAAGGGGCTCCGGTAAGGGGCACCGATAAGGGGCACCGATAAGGGGCTCCGGTAAGGGGCACCGATAAGGGGCTCCGGTAAGGGGCACCGGTAAGGGGCACCGGTAAGGGGCACCGGTAAGGGGCTCCGCCCAGTGGCGGCGCTAAGCACAGGCCCAGCTGCAATGCTCCTCAAATTCCCTACGTATGTTTAAAAATAAGTGTGAAACGTTAAGATTATGAAGGGCCGGTTGCACAAGGTAAATCCAGCTGCTGCCTCAGCGGCTCTGGTGCTCCGGGAGACGCTTCATGCCCCTTGTCCTGGTTCAAGCCCAAGTGTGCAGACTGTGTCTCGTTTTGGTCTCAGGTTCAGCGTGGAGCAGGGCTGGCAGCTGCTCTGGTTGTGTTGCGGCCTCTTCACGCCCAGTAGTTCTCTGCTCAAGCACACACTGCGCTTCCTGGAGTCCCGCCGCCGCGAGCCCCTCGGACCCGACTGCCTGCGCAGACTGCAGGCGGCTCTGAGGTACAGTGGCCTCACGGCCGCGGTGCTGGGAGGCATTTATCATAACACAACAAGAGGATTTGACGTTGTTTGTGATGGAAAATGCACATATTTGTTGCAAATGAGAAGGGGGTGAGTGTTTGTGTTCGTCCTCCACTAGAATGGAACCGCGGAAGCTCCCTCCACACCAGGTAGAAGTGGATGCCATTCAGCAGAACAGCACTCAGATCTTCCACAAAATCCATTTTCCCAATGACACAGGGGAGGTGAGCCAAGACGTTGCATATAAACTAATAATCATGACATCGTCATTATGGCTTAATCTGGCATTCAGCAGTGTAGAGGACCGGAGTGGGGGAGAGAGTGTGAGGGGGGGAGAGAGTGTGGGACAGAGAGTGTGGGACAGAGTGTGTGGGACAGAGTGTGTGGGAGAGATAGAGTGAGTGTGATCGAGTGGGAGTGCAATGTTTAGGTGTTTTGTTTGTTTGTTTTTGATTTTCCTGAGTTTTCTTTTCGTAACTCTTTTGTGTTCAGGTATTTGAAGTGGCCACTAACACTCGAATCAGAGACCTGGTCCAAAGCATCGCCACTAAGCTCCAGCTGGTGTCCGAGGACGGGTTCAGCATCTTTGTCAAAACTCCGGACAAGGTGCTACTGTTGCCCTTGACGACTGCGTCTTTCAACACTGCAGTATGCATGTCACATTCAGGTTTAAGCCTGACCTTGCCTGGTTAAGCCTGACCTTGCCTGGTTAAGCCTGACCTTGAATGCTCACTGCCGGACGCCTTCCGTTGTGTTCCTGTCAGGTTCTGAGTCTAAATGAGGCAGACTACTTCTTTGACAGTCTCAGACAGATCACTGACTGGTCCAAGAAAATAAAGATGGCGAAAGATGGTGAGTTCATTGCAGCCATGTGAGTTTATGTGAGTTTATGTGAGTTTATGCGAGTTTATGTGAGTTCATGTGAGTTTATGTGAGTTTATGGCGGGCAGCTTTCAGATGTCACGATCTGTCTTGTTTTAATAGGATCATGGTTATTTCTATTTTAGTCATTTCCTTTTTGTTTAATGCGTTACTTATCTTTTACATATTTAAATAAGCCTTTAGGGAACCATTTGCATGTGTTTTATAAACCACTAGAAAATAAAATAAGAAACGAGCAAATCTGTATCTTTTTGCCGTGCAAAGTGATTTAATAAATGTAATGAGTATTAATCCCAAAACACAGAAAAACGTTTAGTTCTCACAGTAAAAATATAAGACTGTGGAATTACATCGCTGTGCTCGACCTGCAGGGGGCCCAATGAACATGTCCTACAGTGTGTTCTTCATGAGGAAACTGTGGTTCAGCGTAGTCCCTGGCAGAGACCCCGAGGCTGACCGCATCTTCCATTTTCCACAGGTGCTCCTCAGACCCCAGAACAACCAGCCACGACTAAATGATACATGTGACCTGAGGAACCGAGAGTTCCAGACTCGGTGCTGTTATCCATCGTCTAACTGTAGCTTTCCGTCCATCCAGGAGTTGCCCAAGTACTTGCGTGGGTATCACCGTTGTTCCAAGGAGGACATGGTGTCCCTGGCTGCCCTCCTCTTCAGGGTAAAAGTGGACAATGACAAGAGCCAGTTTGTCATGATCCCCAAGATGGTGAAAGAACTGGTGCCGAATGACCAACTGAAAGTCATGTCAGCTGATGACTGGAAGAAGGTAAAGAAATAAACGCTGGCACTTTCAAAATGGCGACTCAGAATCACTTTATTTGGCCAGTACAGGAATTTGATTTGGTATGTTGGAAACGTTTCCACACAGTACACAGACGTTTCTGACATGTCATGTGTGCTCTGACATTACTCACAACTGTGGAATAAGTTCTCAAAGGTTTTGAGTTTCTTTTTATTTCGATGATGAGAATGACGAGTTTCTCTAGTTTTCTCTCAGTGTTTAGCTTTTACTGTAAGCTGCTCTACGTTTTCCAGTTTTTCATTTGCCTGCCAGATCCTGGAGATCCACCGCACTGCAGAGATCACATCCAACTCCAGCCTAACACACCCGATCCCCTTTTTCCAAGGCATTCAGTTGCATTTGAACATTACGCACAGGGGTATTGAAATGAATCTCTGCAGGGCCGTAGCTCTCCAGGCCTAAAAGCCGGCGCCCCTACTGTACCTACAAACACAGTTTATCTCATACGTTGTTCTTTAATATCTCAATTAAAGAGCGTTGCTGCTGCCTACAACAAGCAGGCAGGTATGACTGTGGACGAGGCCATCGTCGCTTTTCTCAGGGTGGTGTGCAAGTGGCCCACGTTCGGCTGTGCCTTCTTCGAAGTGAAGGTAAGGAAGCAGGCCGCCATGGAGAGACCTGAGTGTGTGTGTGCGTGCATGGAGAGACCTGAGTGTGTGTGTGCATGCATGGAGAGACCTGAGTGTGTGTGCGCTAAGCTGTCTAGCTGGGAATGGCAAACGCTCTGTCTCATTGCAGCAAACGTCTGAGCCCAACTTCCCTGACATCGTGAGGATCGCTATTAGCAAGCAAGGGGTTACCATCATACACCCCAAAACCAAGGTAACACTACCAACAGTTGGAGGCAGTTGACTTCTTTCATTGATGCATTTAGAGAACGGGTGATTTTGATATGGATTTTTTGAAATGGAGAAAGATAGTTATTTAGTCCTTCAGCAATGCCAGGAATCACACACAATAGACAGAGACATAATTACCCAAGCGCATGCTATAGACAGGCGATATGCAAAACATTACCAGTGCCAAAAGGAAACCACGATTGGTGTTTGTTTAGAGAACCATACTGGTAAACACCAGATATGGTGGTCAAACAGGTGATCATGGCCTTTGAATTTGCATTCATGTCAAGCGGCTCTGATTTCAAGCCTCAGGATATCTGTGTGTCTTGTGGACCAGTTGTTAAGTGTCTGTATTCGCTGCGTTTCAAGGACGTCCTCGCCATGCATCCGTTCAACAAGATCGCAAACTGGTGCAGTGGAAGCACATACTTCCACATGACAGTTGGGAACCTCGTCAAAGGGAACAAGATTCTGTGTGAAACCTCCCTGGTGTGTAATGGGGGAGACCCCAGTATACCAGCTTTTTTCTTAAAACAAAAAAAAAACAAGCTAAAATGTACATATTTTAAACAACAACTAATGAAAATGTCTGTATTTCTCCCTAAGGGCTACAAAATGGATGATCTGTTGACGTCTTATGTCAACATGTATCTGAACGAGAGGAAAATGCAGAGGGCGAGAAACTGAGACTTTAACTGAAGCCCTGACACCAGGGGACAAAGGACCTTGAAAAGCTTAACGATCACCTTAGTAACACACACACTCCCAACGCATCCTTATATTTACTAAAAGGATTATGCAGTATGTGGTGAACTACAGTTATGAAATACTTTTTTATGTATTTCTTGATTGATTTCCACTTATCTTTTAGATTCCTGTAAGATTTTATGTTTGCTCATTCATTGATTTGTTCCGTTTCTGGGTAAACATGTTCTCCATGGCAACCAGAGGGTAAAGGATGCTGGGAATGATTCTGCACCTCTAATGTCATATTTATTTATTTTCAAGGTTGAAGTACTACATATATGCACTGGTACTACATTTATGCAACAGTAATGTAATTTAATCAGGACGCTTCTGACATGCAGAGACATTTTGTTCTTTCTTAAATGAGTGACTCTTTTCCCTGCATTGTGAGTTTCAAAGTAATGAATCAGATGTTCACACGGTATGGTTAGTTGCTCTTTGTTTATGTTGTGGTTTATTCCTGTGATCATACATGAAATGAAGGATTATTAAAAGTGATGTCCAGAGAGTTTATTTATAAATAGGATTTATTAAAAATAACTATAATATTAACAGTACATGCGAACACAGGGGAATTGAGTTACTAAAAGTTAGATTCTCCTTCCCATCTGCCTGACTAAAGAAAATACTCTTTATTCTGGTTAAATGTCCACGTCATAATGTTTTGCCTCAGGGCAAAAACGAGGTCCCAGCCATAGGAGGGGTGTAAGTCACAGGGTCTTGGAACTGGCCCAGCTGAGACTTGGCAGTGTGTTACTGGGCCACGTCTGGGTCAAGACTGGGCCAAGTCTGGGTGTGTACAGGGGACCCAGATAGTGTCTCCATTGAAGGGAGGACTCTGCATTTGCATATCGATGAAGCCACGCACAAGCCGAGGAGAAAGGGGCCATGTTTACCCCCCACAGCTGTGGCCTTCTGGGAGAAGAGGCAGATTATTGTCCCTGTTACCCCACTGGGCCTCCTGTCCACATCTGTCTGGAGATCACGTGTGGTGATTTATTTTTGCCCTCTAGTGGCCCGATCTCCTGCCCCCCCCCCCAGTGTTGGCTGAAGCCCCCTGGCCCTTTTATCTTCTCCCAGCCGGTTGCCCTGCTGGGTCTTCTGGCAGAGTTCTGGGGGTGACCACTTTCTCTCAGGCTTTCCCCCCCTAATCCACCCCGGTCACATGCTCCTGGGGGCACTGATACGGTGGCACACTGTGGCACTCGGGAGGGTTTTCAGTGGCAGGGGAACGCCATGCGCCGCTAGCCCCTGTTGCTATGGCGCCGCGCTGCGAAAGCATTCCATTATTCTCGCGCTGTCAAAATGCACCGCGTCTTCTGACTCAAGCCTTTGTGACACGTACAAGTGCCTCTCAGTCAAGAATGGCGTTGAGCAGAAAGGCTGGGGTCAAGGGTCACGCCAGAGCCTCCCCACTGAGCCCGTGGTTTTTTTTTTGTAATCAGATTTGTTGCGTGTACAAAATAGAGCCATAGTGAACGCGTCTGAGAAGCAGCCAGAAGGTGTGGCCCAATCGTGAGCATCGGCGAGTCACCGCCGAGCACCGTTCAGACTCCCAAAACCCAAAGACCTTCACTCCTCTGCACGCACAGCACTCAGGAGGAGTGGCTGGATAACCCTCTGCTCCCAGCAGCTGTTAAACCCACGGCTACATCGAAACTAGTCAAACTCCAGCCCTGTTCAGCGTACTGCAGCCTGACGAGTCCCTCTCTCCTCTCCACTCTCAGACAGAAGAGGACACAACTGTGGTGAGTCTCTGTCTCTCACTAACTGACCTGCTGCTGGTCCAGTGACTCTGTTTTGATTCAGGGAACGAGTCTGAACTGTTGTTCTTAAACTGGGGTTTGGGTGATGTGCACAAAACTGCTCCTTAAGACTGAGGAAGTTATCTAGAACTATAGAAACAATGACATAGTTATACAATCCTAAAGCATCATTTTCACTAAACAAATTATGTTAATTACGGTTAGAGTGTGTTTTTATTAAGGTAAAATTTTCATTCATTTTCTTCTGAATTCTACTAGATTTGCTTTAGGCACAGGGTGATTCTTACATTCCCACGAGGGACGTTAAAGTTATGACATGCTGTTATTTCTCACACAGATGCTTTATCATCAGAAAATGATTTAATTATGTTGACGTCTCCCCATCCAGCAGAGTGTGTGGTAAACTGCCTTCAGCAGTCGTACTCCTGGATAGCCGGGCACTTCCTGACTCGTGGGAGTTGCACTTTGACCACTCCTAACCTCGTCAGTGGGAGTTTGAAGAATGTACTGAGATCAGTTTCTCAGGCAGAGGGTCAGTGAAGAGGTTCAGGTGGGGAAGATATTGTTTTTCCTGGTTAGTCCTGCTGTGTTTGCTCGTGGTGAATCGGTTACGCTGGACTTGAGCTCTTTTGCTTGTGAAGCGACCAGCACGTGTTGGTGTGCGTATAGGGTCACTAACACCCCCACACGCGCGGTGGGCTATAGTACAGCTTTGCCTAATCTCTGTCCAACATCCCCTCTGTCCCCATTGTCTCTGCTGCCAACTCTGCCTAGCCGCCCCTAAGCTCCCTCAGAAAGGCCCGGCTGTGTTCGTTCACTCCTAGAAATTCCCCCCAGAACAACAGTTGTTCTTCAGGTTTGTTTCTTCTTGCGGTGCACATTTTTCAGACACCTGCCAGTTTTGAGGGAGGACTGGAGCTCCCGTCTCCGCAGCACAGATCAAACCAGGCTGATCCCGCCAGAGTTGTGCTGGAGTTTGTTCTTATCTGTGCACGAGAGGGCTGAGTGAGTTGTGGGGCTTCGAGTTATTGCCTCCCACTCGCTTCCAACATGTGGCTCTTCCCTACAGCACAGACCCCAAGGGGCTCAGACACTCCCTCAAACACACCCATTCCATACTTTTGGGATGCTTCGAAAATATTAATGTTTGCCTCCCAATGTTTCCATCACTAGGAATAAAGCACATCTAAACTTTTCTTGGCATGAAGCGTATTGTTAAATGGGGAGTCTTTTTGTTTTGCCCCAATTTGATTTATCAGAATAATATGAGGTTTCACACTTAATTAATTTTGAAATGGTAGGAACTTTTTACTGGGGCAGCTTGGTGCTGCTGAAGTGTGAACAGGGATAACTGAAGATAACATTCACCCCTGCTTCACATTCTGAACCCGTCAAGCAGGGAATGCTTCAGCCAATTAGTGGTTGCTAAATGTTGAACCAACGCCTCAAAACCTGAGTGTGTAAACTTGGTAGGAGACGTGTGTGTGCGCTTTCATTCGCCATTAAAACGTGATGACCCAGTCCACCCTGAACCAGGTGTGCCCGGCACCACGCCCTGGACTTCTGGATCGCTGAATTCTGCAGGAACTGTCTTAATCATTACTGGCGGTTACACTTAGGGAATGGTCATGTTTAGCGCTCTCAGTTTGCCTTATGAACTTTGTCTCTCTCTTCAAACCCGACAAGTTCTGTATACTGTTGGCCTGGACCCGGCCGTGTTGAGCGAGGAGGGAAAATCAGGGCGTGACTCTGGAGTCCCGGGGCAACGGTGCGGCTGACACTCCGCTACCACCCACCAGCTCCCAGCTGCACACCACGGTGTGGGGCTGCACATCTGCACCACCCCCACAGTCAGCACCTCCTGCTTCTCAGAGGATCTCTAACCTCTCACGGCCAAATGCCCAAACAGCTCCTCTCAATCTCCCTGAGGCACACAGAGAACCAAAACATTCGCTCCGTTCCAAACTTTCACAGGGAATCTGCACGTGCACAGCAACCTGCACTGGCACCGGGCCGAAGGCTGAGGTATTTAATCACAAATACTTCACACAGCTGAAACCTTTAGCACGCCTTGTGTTTGAAGACGGTCCAGTTCACTTAGTGTGTAATTTACTCAGTGGTTCCATCCTTGCGTCTGGTTTATTTGTCCAAACATTGAATTGTAAAGAGAGCGTTTAAAAAACGTTTTCCTTTGGGAATTTTCAAAGGTAAGTGTGCTGGGTATTTTTATTATTTATTTGGTCTGGTTTTGGCTTGGTATAGTGCCCCAACTCAAGAGACATCTTAATGAAAACATTAATCACCACATAAATTATTTCAAGCTCAACTGTGTGTTTTTTTTCTCAACAGCATGAGGTTATTATGAGGAGGGTGATGTATTGCTTTAGTCAGTAGTTTAAGATGAGCATTAATTCTCTCACTAACTAATTTTTCCCTTTTCCTCTCTTCCTGTAGGCATAAAGATGGAGTCCCTGGCAACCGTGTTTCCCACCCTGTTGAGCAATCAGAGCGCGGCGAAATGTGAGCCTGTTGACAACAGAGTGGAGAACCTTCTCTTCGGCCTCTATTACATCGTCGTCTTCCTCCTTGCTCTCAACGGCAACAGTCTTGCCCTGTGGATCTTCTCACGCCAGAGAGGAGTGTCCTCCCCAGCCAACGTGTTCTTAATGCACCTCGC